>PVKC010052926.1:0-10203 GCA_004027635.1 Crocidura indochinensis
ACACACACACACACACACACACACACACACACACCAAAATAAAAAAAAAGTCTTCAACACCTTCCCTAAGTTCTCTTCCATAGTCTCTTTTCCTTAGCTGATAGGGCAAAGTAGCCATGGTGATTTGAAGGTAATCTATGGTAGACATAGAAGAATGTCCCTCAACTTCCATACCTGAATTTTACTAGGCAAGCAAGCTATTTAAGCAGAAAAGTGCTGTGTTCTGCCTGAAGTGTTTGGGTTATCTATTTCCAGAACTCAATCCACTCTAACCTATGCAGACGCAAGAAGAGCTACATTTCTTAGGCATGTAGGGTTACACAATTGAAATTCATACCCAATTAAGAAGCCAAGATAGTTGACAGATTTTGTTTCATTTGGCATGACCCCTCCCAAGCAGGACTCAGGACCTGGAAGGGATCACTCATAGAAATACTTTGTCATCTCGGGCCCGGAGAGATAGCACAGCAGCATTTGCCTTGCAAGCAGCTGATCCAGGACCAAAGGTGGTTGGTTCGAAGCCCGGTGTCCCATATGGTCCCCGTGCCTGCCAGGAGCTATTTCTGAGCAGAAAGCCAGGAGTAACCCCTGAGCACTGCCAGGTGTGCCCCAAAAACCAAAAAAAGAAAAAATAAATAAATACTTTGTCATCTGGACCAATGCTAGGGCTACCATGACCCCATGGTGATGCTCAGCAGGCCAGGTGGTTCTGGGGATCAAATATGGATTAGGTGCATGCAGTGTATTATGCATGCAAACCCTGGCTGGTGATGTATTGGGAGGCATTAAGAAAATGATGAGGGGCCGGGTGGTGGCGCTGGAGGTAAGGTGCCTGCCTTACCGCGCTAACCTTGGACAGACCACAGTTCGATCCTCCGTGCCCCATATGGTCCCCCAGGCCAGGGCCAACTTCTGAGTGCATAGCCAGGAGTAACCCCTGAGCGTCACTGAGTGTGGCCCAAAAACCAAAAAGAAAAAAGAAAATGATGAAAAAAGAAAACAACAAAGGTGACAGTTAACCTGAATATTAAGTATTAGGATTCCATGTTTGTCTTTCATGATTGTGGTCATGAACAAATCACATTAATCTATGAGCCAATGTTCCATGGAACGGGTGTGTCTGGAAAGTGGACTATGTCTGATTGTCTATAGTTGTGAGCCTGAGTGACCTCAGATGTTGGGATTAAAACCAGGGTTGAGGGGCCCGGAGATAGCATGGAGGTAAGGCGTTTGCCTTTCATGCAAAAGGTCATCGGTTCGAATCCCGGTGCCCCATATGGTCCCCCGTGCCTGCCAGGACCAATTACTGAGCATGGAGTCAGGAGTAACCCCTGAGCACTGCCGGTTGTGACCCAAAAAAACAAAAAAACAAAAAACAAAAAAAACCAAAAATACAAAAACCAGGGTTGACCACCTGCAAGGCAAATGCCTTAAACTCTGTACTATCTCTCCATCCCTAAAGCAGACTTCTTAAAGTTATTACACTCACAATATTTTTTATCACCCAAGAAACTTTTTATTGTTATTTTTGGTCCACACCCAGTGGTGTTCAGGGGTTAGTCTCAGCTCTGATCTCAAGAATCACACCTGGTGATACTTAGGGGATCATATGGAATGCCAAGAATCAAAACTTGGGTCGGCCATGTACAATGCAAACACCCTCCCTACTGTGCTATCACTCTGGCCCGCCCAAGAATTTTTATATGACCCCAGATGTAGAAAAAAAATAGGTGTCCAAATCAAACATTTACTAATAATAAAACATAAACTTACTTTTAAATGAATCTTGTGCAAACCGCACATTAAATTTAAAAAGCTAATCTAGAGCATCAGCCACCTGTTTTTCTCCCTAGATTGCCCCAAACTGGACTTATAACTTAGTTTCAAAACCACATCAAGGGCCCGGAGAGATAGCACAGCAGTGTTTGCCTTGCAAGCAGCCAATCCAGGACCAAAGGTGGTTGATTCGAATCCTGCCCCCCCCCCCCGTGCCTGCCAGGAGCTGTTTCTGAGCAGACAGCCAGGAGTAACCCCTGAGCACTACCCTGTGTGGCCCAAAAAACAAAACAAAACAAAACAAAACCACATCAAGTTAGAATAGCTCACATTAGCACTTGTGTGTAAACACATGCAAGCACACACACCAGATTTTTTTTTTATTGGGGGGGGTAAAGAAATAGAACAGCAGGATCAAGGTTAGAACTGGAAGGATAGGGGCTCGGGAGATAGCATGGAGGTAAGGCGTTTGCCTTTCATGCAAGGGGTCATCGGTTCGTATCCCGGTGCCCCATATGGTCCCCCGTGCCTGCCAGGAGCAATTTCTGAGCATGGAGCCAGGAGGAACCCCTGAGCACTGCCGGGTGTGACCCAAAACCAAAAAAAAGAACTGGAAGGATAGTACCAAAGTACTTAATCAAGTAATGCCTCAAATAGGACTCAGGGACAAATGGACATATTCTACCTGGAAAAGGTATCGTGAACCTAAAATCAAGCAAGATAACCAGAATCCTGAGACACTAAGGATGTGTCTCAGGTTTTGAAAAAAAATTTTTTTTGTGGAATGGGGGAGGCACACTTTGCAGTGCTCATGGGTTATATTCTTGCTATAGAGATCAAGAATGACCTCCAGGAGATTCTTAGGAATATGTGGTGCCAGGAATTAAGCTTTTGTGGGAGCAAGATTGAGTAGGTAGCATGCAATGCAATGCAAACATCGTACCTCCTATACTAATCTTATTGCCCTTGTCCTTCCTTTTATAGTGAAGGACTATGATGATTCTAGTCCCACTTCACTGACTTCAGATGAAGTTCAATTTACTCACACAAAACTATCTTTAAGGTGCACCCAGATGCCCTAGACAACACTGGAAGGCCACAGTTCACAGCAGACTTTGCTTTATTCATATTTTTCCTTCTTTTCTCATCTGCCAGATGTCTATTATTCAAAACCCAAAGGATGAGTTTCCCCAGTTTAGATTTAGGGGGGATTTGGGATCCTGCTCTTTCCTTCTAATGTCTGTAGCACTCTAATATCTGAAGGAAGAATCCAGAACCCTTACATTCCCTATACCCTTCAGGGGTCTCAAATTCATGGCCTGCAGGCTGTTTCTGGCCCTCCATCCAACATTTTGTGGCCCTGCCCTAGAGGAATCTTTTTTCGTTTTGTTTTGTTTTAGTTTCTTGGGTCACACCCACCAATGTTCAAGGCTTACTACTGACTTTGCACTCAGGCTCACCCCAACTTTGCCTTCTGCGGCTCCCAGGTAAATTGAGTTTGAGACTCCTGCAACTAAACATAACGAAAGGCCTGAAACATTCCTTTTCTCTTTCTAGATAAGCAGAAGATTTGGTATAAGTTTTCCGTGTTTCCCATCTTTCCCAAGTTACAGATTCTGAGACCAGTGCTTTAGACCTATTCACATCAGATTTCCGTAGTTCAGGTTTTGCTCCTCCTTGGGCCCCACTGGTGATCACTGATTCATCAAAGGGGTTAGGGGTCAGTCAAATATCGGAACAGATATATGGTCTACCTGCCTCCTCTCTAGGCCAAAGCAGAACAGATGTCTGTTCTCCTAATGAACAGTAGATAAAAATTACATTTGGTAAAAATTACATTTGAGTTGACTTATTAAAAAAAAAACTTCTAGGGACCGGGCGGTGCGCTGGAGATAAGGTGCCTGCGCTAACCTAGGACGGACCTCGGTTAGATCCCCCGGTTCCCCATATGGTCCCCCGTGCCTGCCAGGAGTGACTTCTGAGCGAATAGCCAGGAGTAAACCCTGAGCGTCACCGGGTGTGGCCCAGAAACCAAAAAAAAAAAAAAAAAAAAAAAAACTTCTATACAAGTACTAACACTTTTTGATCATTCCACTTGCCATTCCTTTTAGTATTGTTGGGACAAGTCATATGAAACAAATTTGTTATAAGCCTACCAAGAAGACAGGATGGGTGGGGCAGGCAGGAAGGAATCTGGGGGTACTGGTGGAGGGAAATCAGCTTTGAAGGAAGGGGATGTGGAATTAATGTTGTGAACCTGAAACAACTTTGCTACAAATAATTTAGTAAACCATAGTAAAGCATGTAGTAAAACTTAAAAAAAAATACTTAAAAAACTTAAAAAAAAATACAATCACCAGAGTGATAGCACAGTGGGCAAGGCAAGCAGCTGACCCAGATTCTATCTCTGGCATCCCAGATGGTCCCTCAGCCCACCAAAAGCGATTACTGAATGCAGAGCCAGGAAGTGATCCCTGAGCATAACTGGATGTGACCCAAAAACAGACAGACAGACAAACAAAAATTACAAGATCCTCCCTTAGTCCCTTGATGTTCCCTTTACAGTTAGATGAATGACAGGTGAAGAGCACAAGGGTAAAATATTAAATATTTATTCTATAAATATCAAATATTATGTATACAAAATGAGGGTTTAAATTCTAGCAAATCAGAACTTTGACATCTCTTGCAAATTTTGGTGAAAACCAAATGCAACTCCTGTTGAAAGACCAACAAGATTGACAAATATGGGCAAGCAAAGTACATACTATTTCCAAAAAAAATGTGGATTACTCACACTACTCAATTTTTTAATTGAGAAAACCTCTGTTTATAGCCAGAAATAGGACAGTAGCTAAGAAGCTTGCCTTGCACACAACAGATCTGAATTCAATCTTGTCATTCCAACCCCGCCAATAATGATTCAAGAACAGAAATCCAGAGTAATCCCTGAGCACCGCCTTTTGTGGCCCAACACCGCTCCACAAACACAACAAAAGGGTGGAAAATTAAAAGATAATCTGTGTTGATTCAGTGAGATAGTATAGAGAGTAAGGTGCTTGTCTTTGACACAGGCATTTGATACCAACGTTGCATATGGTTTCCTGAGCACCCCCAATAGTGATTCCTGAGTGTAGAGCCAGGAGTAATCCCTGAGTATCACCAAGTGTGACCAAAAAAAAAAGTAAACATATAAATAAATAAGCTGTAACTCAAAAAATTGAAAATCATATATATATGGATTTTTAAAGAAAATACTGTATTTGGGGTTTAGATTGTGGTAGAGTGCTATCTTGCAGGTCATATCTTCAACCCTCATAGCTAAGCAACCGAGGCAACAGTATTTTGGGGTCTGTAAGGAAACAACAAAATATATAACCAAGAGTGGTGGTGCCCATCAATCCATGGGACCCCTGACAATCACTGTGACCTATGTACATATGTACAATATACAAAAACTGTGTACAATCATTACAAATAAGTATGACACCCTGCTAATTACAACAGTCACAAAAGTAATGAGAAGGAAAGGGTTCATACATACATAAATACATAGATTTTAAAGACTTGTATCCAAAATTTAGACATTAGTACAAAAATTAGTTATAATTAAAATGACACAACATTTAACATTTTTTCCTAACTATGTATTGTGTTTTACAAAGATATTCATAATACAGTTGTTTGGGGCATTCAAAGTTCCTGCATCAGTCCCACCACCAGTGTGACCTTCCATTGCCTCCAGTTTCCCACCCAAGACTGCCAAGACCTTCCAAGACTGTCCCTTTAGCAGACACAATGTAATTTATTTCATATTGCCTATTACAACAAAATGGTAAATGGAATTATCAAAAATCAATTCAGTAAAAGAAAATTTGGGGAAATTGCTATATTTCACAATGGGTTTATTAAAGTCATTAATGATTTACTGAGGAGCTTGTTGCTAGTTGAGTCCTGTTTGCTATTATTTTGCTTATTGAGCTTATGGGACTTCTGTTCTATTTTCCCATCTACTTTGCTGTGCTCCTGCTAGGCTATCAGTATTGTGGAATTTGGAAGTGTTGAATGGTCACTCACATGGCCACATGCTCCAGGAGTTCCAGCTGTAGAACTGGAATGATTCTTGGCCCACCTTCTTCTGAAGGAGGTCCCAGAGTTTTCAGCCCTAAAACCAGTGTACCAGTGATTCTCATCAACTTGGCATCTCTTCTGAGATTATATAGAGTTGTGAAGCAGGGCCATTTATGTATTGGGAGCTATGGGATGTGTGTCAGTGTAATAGTCTTAATATGAAAGAAAGGCTTGAACTGACACCACCAAAAAATGTTATACAGTAGACAAAAAAATGGCAAAAATACGTTCTTCTGACATTCTGAACAGTAATGAACCTGATTGGATTGTTTAAAAAAAATCTTCCTGCCCACGTCTTCCTGGAATTGACCAATTACGTGACAGAATAAGAAGGGCTTACCTGGAGTTTTCAGACCAATCATCAGCATGAAAGCCCCTGCTTTCTTACCAATCACATACAAACTCCAATCAGCCAATAGAAGAAGGAAGAAAGAATAGGAGGCGGGGCCTGTCTGGTCTCTATGGAATTCCCTCACAGGTTGCAGTGAGCCATAAATATATATATCCATGTAACCCTGGTGGTTCCAGATCAAGATGCCCCATAGGGAGGTATTGGAGGGGGAAACGGGATTTCTGGGGAGACAGATTAAGACCACAAGTTGCTTAGATTTAGCATGAGAGATAAAAAGTTTAGGAAGATATAGATGGATATTATGAAATAAGATATAGAAGGATGTTATGAAGAAGTACTGGGTTCCGAAGTTCAGAGGTTGCAGAAGCTGTTAATGTGGTCTGAGGAGTCCAAGGATCAGGAGGATGGAGAGGTAAAGAGATGGTACTAGATGGAGACAGAATACACACAGGAGAAGTCATGAGAGAACATGAAGAGGATGGAAATTTGGGGGCAGGCGGTGGCGCTAGAGGTAAGGTGCCTGCCTGCGCTAGCCTTGGACGGACCGTGGTTCGATCCCCCGATGTCCCATATGGTCCCCCAAGCCAAGAGCAACTTCTTAGCGCATAGCCAGGAGTAACCCCTGAGCATCACCAGGTGTGGCCCAAAAACCAGAAAAAATAAAGAGAATGGAAATTTATAGGGGTCAAAGACCTACAAAGGCCAGGTGAGAGGTTGTGGAAGATGAGAGGGGGAGTTGATGGGTGAATGCTAAGGATCTCACAGGGCCATGAGCAATATAAAAGAAACAGAGCTCATGGGGATTCTGGAAGATAACTAGTGAGGTTGAGAGTTTGGGAGGAAGGCAAATGAGAACTCAAGATTCTACTTAGGTGGATTCTTTTATTGGGAGACTTATTTGGGATAAACACTGAGGATATTACAGGAACAAAGTATGAGAGTGGCTCATCTGAAGTTTCAGGGTGAACAGATTACAAGTCAAAAAAGGGTCTTGGGGGAAGAGTGGGAAATGTCAAATAAGACATGTTTTGGGGATCTAAAAGACAATTATTGGAATATGGGTGGTTTTAGGATAAGTGACACTATAAAAGATGGAGGTCATAGGAAACTGGAGATTTACAAGGAGTTACAGGGATGGGGTTTATAGAGATAAAGGAGGTATAGAAAATGGAGGCTAGGGCCCGGAGAGATAGCATGGAGGTAAGGTGTTTGCCTTTCATGCAAAAAGGTCATCGATTCGAATCCCGGTGCCCCATATGGTCCCCCGTGCCTGCCAGGAGCAATTTCTGAGCATGGAGCCAGGAGTAACCCCTGAACACTGCCGGGTGTGACCCAAAAAAAAACCCCACAAAAAAAAGAAAATGGAGGCTATAAGTGAAAAGGGTATATATAGGAAAAACTGCAGTATGAGACAGGGGATCATAAAGGATGGGATCATAGAAAACAGTTATACAGGGAAACAGGTGAAATTATGGGAGACAGTATTAATGATGAGACAAAAGGTCAGAGAGAACAGGTATGAATGCCAACATCCAAGAAAATAGAGTTATAAACGTTCTGTGGGATAATTAGAGATAATGGGGTTGTAGAAGGTGGTTGGGAGTATTATACAACATAGGTTTGTACAGTGGTGTAGATGAGAATTGTTACAGGAGATAAGGTTATATGGTATAGTAGGATATGGGGGTTGTATAGAATGGGAGTAAAAGTGACAGGGTGTATGGAGAGATGTAGGTAATAAGAGATGGGAATTATAAAAATCAGTAATTAAAAGATAGCAGGGTTCAGACCAGAGAGATAGTACAGTGGATAGGGTACTTGTTTAGCATGCTGCCAACTAAATTCAATCCCAAGTATTAGATATGGTCCCCTGAGCACTGGCAGGAGTGATCCCATAGTGCAGGGCCAAGTGTTAAGCCCCGAGCAATTCCAGGTTGACCCAAAATCGCAAAAAAGAGAGAGAGGGAAGTTAAAATGGGCATGGGGGAGGGCAGAGAGATTGCATGGAGGTAGGGCATTTGCCTTGCATGAAGAAGGATGGTAGTTTGAATCCCGGCATCCCATATGGTCTAGCGAGCCTGCCAGGAGTCATTTCTGAGTGTAGAACCAGGAGCAACCCCTGAGCACTGCTGGGTGTGACCCAAAAATCAAAAACAAAAAAGGGGGGGGCATGAGGATGTTAAGAGATATAGTGGTTACAGAAAATGGAGTGGATATTGTTTTAGGACAAAACAGAATATTGGACATAGAAGTTTTAGAGATGGGGACATTATAAAAGACTGGGGTAAGTTTTAAAAGGCAGAAATAGAAAAGACAAGAAATATGGAAACAAGGAATTTAAGAATTGGGGTGAGGCTGAGCATTCTAGGGACGGGAGGAATTAAAGCTGTAAGGAGATCTTAAAGGGCACATAAAGGAAGTTAAAAGTACTTTAAAGGGGAGCAGAGCAATGGTGCAGTGGTAGGGTGTTTGTCTTGCACATGGCTGATCCAGGATGGACCTCGGTTCTGTCCCCAGCGTCGCATATGGTTCCCCAAGCCAGGAGCAATTTCTGAGCAAAGAGCCAGGAGTAACCCCTAGCATCATCGGTTGTGGCCCAAAAGTGGAAAAAAAAAAAGACTTGAAAGGGGTTCAGTAAAGCTTCAGGGGGATAAGCAAAGGGAAGTCAAAGGGAACGATAGAAGTCAGAAACCATGTGAGCAATGTATCACACATGTACTCCCACAGGATACGGACACAAGTATGGGGGAAGCTAAAGACTACCTCTTGCTGTCAATTGTGGCGTACATCCTGTGTTGTCCTCTGGGCTGTGCAGCTCTGTACTTCTCTATTGAGGTGGGAATCTTCTTGTCAGTTCTACTTTCCTCTTTATCTACATTGTGATACCCCCTAGATCCTGATGGTCCCCAAATTCAATCCAAGCCAAGAGCACTTATGATCTCATCTATTCCTATTTTACTTCTCCCCCCAAATTCAGACACGTAAATTCAACAGAAGGCGTGACTATGAAAGTGCAAATGACTACTCCTCAAAAGCTCTCTTATTTGGGCTCTTAAGTGTTTCTCTAGGACTCTCCATTCTACTTAACTTCGTCATTGGACTAGTACTCGCGATGATACGACGGTAACCTGTCTTCGACTTATGAACAAATCACCAAATAGATGCAAGTGTGTGACCATCCTGACTCTAAGTACTTATTGGGACCTAATGGGATTCCTACCTCTCATTTTTTAGATTGTACCTAGTGTTAGTAAGTGAAGCAGAATCTTACCACAATTGACACGGGACAGAAGAGGTCACTTGGGCAGTTCTAAGACCAGAGTTAGGACAAACACCAGGACCCTACCAAGGAATAGGACCCAGGGGAATTGGTGAAAGGTTTTCTCCCCAGTCATTTTCTCTCTCAGTGAGTGTTCATACCCCCCTACCCTGGAGTAACTGTGCCACATGACCCCTCTGAACATACAAATCCAGGTGGGAGTAGGAATATCAAACATGTTTGTCCAGAGTACTAATGATAGGCATCTAAGAAGGTGGGTTGTCACAGGCCAGACTGTCTGGGTACTTGAGGCCCCTCAGGAAATCAGGCACTTTTGTCAGAGAACAGACTAGACTCAGGTCAGATCATGACTCCAGAAGTTCTCTCACAGGAGTGTGGTCTGCCTCTCCCACCCATCCACCCATGGAACTTGAGGTTTATTCTATCAAATACTTCATCAAATTCATCAAATACTTCCAGGTACCAGTCACAACACTGATAATTAGAAGGAAACCAAAAAAATCCTTCTTGGAAAGTTGAAAATAAGGTACAGCCGATAAGGACCTGTCATGCAAATGGCTGGCTGACACTGGTTTGATGCTTAGAACCCCATATGGTGGGAGCCGGGAGGTGGCACAGGAGGTAAGGTGCCTGCTGCCTTGCCTGCCTAGCCTAGGACGGACCA
>PVKC010052927.1:0-10193 GCA_004027635.1 Crocidura indochinensis
AAAGAAAGAAAGAAAGAAAGAAAGAAAGAAAGAAAGAAAGAAAGAAAGAAAGAAAGAAAGAAAGAAAGAAAGAAAGAAAGAAAGAAAGAAAGAAAGAAAGAAAGAAAGAAAGAAATTTGTCTATGGAATTTACTGTTCAGTGTGAGACAGTGTAAGTTACAAATAAACTACAACTATAGACAAGTACCCAAAATAGACAAATAACTATGTGAAGGTGGAAAAAAATGGGGCCGGCAAGACAGCGAGATAGCATGGAGGTAAGGCGTTTGCCTTCCATGCAGAAGGACGGTGGTTTGAATCCCGGCATCCGATATGGTCCCTCGTGCCTGCCAGGAGTAGAGCCAGGAGTAAACCCCTGATCGCTGCTGGGTGTGACCCAAAAACAAAACAAAACAAAACAAAAAAAGATGTAGTTTGATAGCTTAGGATTCTAAGGGACCAGAATGATAGCACAGCAGGTAGGGAATTTGTCTTGCACGCAAAAGATCCAGGTTAACTTAGATTCCTGGCATACCAGATGGTTTTCTGAGGAGTAATTTCTGAGCTCAGAGCCAGAAGTAATCCCTGGCTACTGGGCATGACACCCCAAAAAATGAGGGAGAGAGAGAGAAAGATAGAGAGAGAAGTTAAGAAGATATACAGTATCTGGACAGTCCCTATCCTCCTTCTGGTTCTCCACAAATGAGACCCAGAAAACACATGATTTAATTTCTGTCTCTGCTATTTGTGAACTAGAAGACCTAGGGAAAATTGTATAACCACATTTACACTTAGTTTCTTCTTCTGGAATAAAGAAATATTACTAAAAATACTTCTCAAAAATACCTTCTTCTTTGGCTTATTACAACGAATAAGTATTTGTGAAGAATAAAAAACTGTAAAAGCTAGCTATTATTGGGATTGGAAACGTGACTGGAGAAAGGGTATATGTGTTGTGTGTTTAAAGCATGGGTTTAATACTGGACACTGAAGTATCCCTTCCTAGTACCTTCAGGTGTGGCCCAGTAAACCTGAGCACTAAATTATTGCTATTGTTATTTTGGTTTGGGGATCACAAATTGGTAATGCACAAGGCTTACTACTTGCTCAGGTATCACTTCTGGTGGTGCTCAAGGGACTCTATGCAGTGCTAGGGATCAAACCACAGACAATTGCATGTTATGTCTGCCCTTTCGTTGTGTCTTTTTTATTTTTATTTTTATTTTTATTTTTTTTGGTTTTGGGTCACACCCGGCAGCGCTCAGGAGTCCTCCTGGCTCTATGTTCAGAAATCGTTCCTGGCAGGTTCGGGGGACCATATGAGATGGCAGGATTCAAACCACCGACCTTCTGCATGAAAAGCAAACGCCTTACCTCCATGCTATCTCTCTGGCCCCTTCATAGTGTCTTAAGGTAATTTCTTCTTATTATGCTGAGAATGCTATAAGTTACTCTGAAATTAACAATGTAACCTTAAATAATGCAAGCATCTTATATCCTGTCACATCACTCCTGCCCACAAGAGCTAGTCCTTCAAGAAAATGTTAATTTGTCCTACTTCCTTAACTTTCTTCAAAAATATTGCTTCCTTATTTCATGCCTTTTCCTGGATTATCTGACCTTTCCTTTGAAATCCAGTGACTAACTTTAAATATGTTCAGATTACTCATCTTTTTATGTAGTTCAGACCTATAATGACCTCCACAGGCTAGATTAGAGATTAAGATCAGGAACCAGAGAAATAATATAGTGGGTACGGTTTTTGCCCTGCAAACAACCAACTACCTTTGATTCTTGGAATTCTTTATGTTTCTCCAAGCACACAAGGAGTGATTCTTTTTGTTTGTTTGTTTGTTTTGGGTCACATATGGCAGTGCTCAAAGTTACTCCTGACTCAACGCTCAGAAGTCACTCCTGGCAGCCATGGAGGACCACATGGAATGCCGGGATATGAACCACCGTCCATCCTGGATTGGCTGCTTCCAAGGCAAACGCCTTACTGTTGTGCTATCTCTCTGGCCCCACGAGGAGTGATTCCAAAGTGTAGAGTAGGAGTAATTCCTGAGCACTGCCAAATTATTACTCAAAAGAGTAATAATAATGATGATGATGAAGATGATAATAATAATGATAATACCAGGAAATATATTGATTTTTCTATGATACTTTCTGTGATATTGCAATTAGTTATCCTCTTAGAGGACAGAATTTAAAAACAATATGATACTATTTACAAATATCCAGGAAAAAAAGAAAGAATTTTGCAGACTTTCTGCAAACAAATTTTTGTTTTGGTTTGGTTTATTGGTTTTTGGGGTCACACCCGGAAGTGCTCAGGGGTTACTCCTGGCTCCACACTCAGAAATTGCCCTTGGCAGGCTCAGAGGACCATATGGGATGCCGGGATTCAAACCTCCTGCATGAAAGGCAAACGCCTTACCTCCATGCTATCTCTCTGGCTCCTGCAAACAAAATCTTAGGTCTTGTAGCACCTGAAAAGTTCACAAAATTTGACAATGAATGAGTAAATATAAATTTTCCCTCTTGATCCCAAAGTTGCTGCCTATGTGAAGACTTATTAAAGTCTTCCAATTTCCCTCTATTCTCTAAGTATATATTTAACTTCTACTACATTCCAAAATTAATCTAGGTATGCCAATAATATAGGGGCAAAGGCCAATACAAGGCTCACTTGGATTCAAAAATCAGCATCAGGGCAAGAGCGGTGGGGCAAGTAGTAGGGCATTTGCCTTGCATGTGCTAACCTAGGACGAACCGCGGTTTGATCCCCCAGCATTCCATATGGTCCCCCCAAGCCAGGAGCTATTTCTGGGAGAATAGCCAGGAGTAACGCCTGAGTGTCACCAGGTGTAGCCCAAAAAGCAAAAAAAAAAAAAAAAAAAAAAAAAAAAAAAAAAAAAAAAAAAAAAAAAAAAAAAAAAGAAGCAGCATCACCTATCATCTCATAAGTATAAATAGTGTACAGAGCCAGTAGTAAGCCGTGAGCACTTTTGGGTGTGGCTCCAATTCTGACTTGATATGCTACCTTGTATGCTACTGAATTTCAATACTCTATATTCTCCTATGCATAGGTAAGAGTGATCCCTGAGTACTATTACTTGTGTCCCCAAAACAGCAAAAACAGCAATGACAACAAAAGTAGCCTTTAAGAGCCCAGGAGATAGCTCAAAGGACTAGGTCATTTTTGAAGACCCTGTTTGATCTACTGGGAAGTTAGCCACAGCACAGCACAAGGGGTAGCCGCCAGGTATAAAACAAAACTAAATAAACCAAGTTTTCACAGAGCATTGTTCAAGTAAAGATAATGGGAGCAATGTAAATTAAACAACACATCAAAAACACAATGAAGATAATTTTATGTTGTCATAAGTTTTGGCAATGAAATGAGTAAATTGACATAATAGAGTTTGATACAAGAGAAGCAACTTCAGGGACAGTGACCAAACAAATCTTTTATGGAAGATCTGTAGGATAAGAATAAGCCTACTATGTAGACGAGTTAAAGAAAGGCAGTCTAGACAGAGGAACCTCAAGCAAACTCTTGAAAATATCCTGGCTCTCAGAATGTTCCAAGAAAAGAAAGATTATAGTTTATGGGCAATCAGTAATTGTGGACTAAGATGAGGCCAGACATACAGGCAGTTAGTTCCAGGACATGCAGAGCCTTGTAGACTGTGGAAGGAATTGAAGAGAATTTATGCTGTGGGCAATGGGAATTATTGGGAAAGTTTTAAGTAGGATACTGACATTATTTGATTGCTCCATGCAAATAGATATTGTAAGAAGAGCTATTAGAAGGTGACCCTAGCAGTTCAGTGACAATGAAGATGAAACAAAATAGACAAGTTATAAAATATAGATGTGAAATAAAGATTATTTTATGATAAATTAGTTTGAGGAGAAATTTTCTTAAATATTCATATTCGGGGGCCGGGCGGTGGTGCTGGAGATAAGGTGCCTGTGCTAATCTAGGACGGACCACGGTTCGATCCCCCGGTTCCCCATCTGTTCCCCCGTGCCTGCCAGGAGCGACTTCTGAGCACATAGCCAGGAGTAACCCCTGAGCATCACCGGGTGTGGCCCAAAAACCAAAAAAAAAAAATTCATATTCTTAGAGATGCTCAGGAGACCATTAGGGATGCTGGGGATCAAACCTTGGCTAGCCATGTGCAAGGCAAGCACTCTATCTGCTGTACCATGACTCAATACCCAAAATTTTTCTGTGCTCTAACTGTACTTTGTAGAGACCTCAGATTCAAAGATTAACAACTATCATGTATCATATATCTTTGTATAAGTGTCTTCCCAATAATTATCTTTATATTCCCCTTTACATATGTTGTGTCTATTATAAGATAACTTGATATCTAAATATATATACACACATACCCATTTAAGAAATCTAGGGGCCCGGGAGATAGCATGGAGGTAGGGCGTTTGCCTTTCATGCAAAAGGTCATCGGTTCAAATCCCGGTGCCCCATATGGTCCCCCGTGCCTGCCAGGAGCAATTTCTGAGCATGGAGCCAGGAGTAACCCCTGAGCGCTGCCGGGTGTGACCCAAAAACCAAAATAAATAAATAAATAAATAAATAAATAAAATAAAAAAATAAAAAAAGAAATCTCATGGAGAGGATAAAATCAGGATCCTGACTGAGATACAGAAAGACAATCAACTTGCCCAACATCACATTGATTGTTATTGATAGATGCCAGGATTTGATTACTAAAGCTACATGGTCCCCAAAGCCCCACCTACAGTGAGCCCCTAGCAGTGAGCCCAAAATAGCGTCTATTAATAGACAAGAATAGGAGGATCAGTCCATGGTAGGAAGCTTGCAACAAATAGCATGGGAGTACAGTTAGGCCAGAGAAGGGAGAACAATGACTGACAGTTAGAAATGATCACTGGGGGGCCAGGCGGTGGCGCTGGAGGTAAGGTGCCTGCCTTGCCTGCACTAGCCTAGGACGGACTGCGGTTCAATCCCTAGGTTTCCCATATGGTTCCCCAAGCCAGGAGCGACTTCTGAGCACATAGCCAGGAGTAACCCCTGAGCGTCACTGGGTGTGGCCCAAAAACAAAAACAAAGCAAAAAAGAAATGATCACTGAACAAGAACTGGGTGTTGAAAGGAGATAAAGCGATATGATACCCCTCCAGTAATACTATTGAAATCCACAGTGTTTGAATGGAAAACGGAAGAGAGAGAGACAGAGAGAGAGGGAGGGAGGGGGAGAGAGAGAGAGTGAGAGAGAGAGAGAGAGAGAGAGAGAGAGAAGAAAATGTCTGACATAAATACAGACAGAGGCGGGAGAAGGAAATGGGGACATTGTTGACAGGATAGGTATACTTGTAAAGGAGGAATTGGTGTTGGCATTGTATGATTGACACTCAATCATAAACAACTTTGTATTTCATGGTGATTTGATTAAAATATTAATTTTATTTACATAAGCAATTTTGAGGGGCCAGAGCAGTAGCACAGCAGTAAGGCGTTTGCCTTGCACGTGGCCAATGTAGGATCTGGGCATCTCATAAGGTCCCCCAAGCCTGCCAGGAGCGACTTCTGAGCACAGAGCTAGAAGTAACTCCTGAGTGCCACCAGGTGTAACCCAAAAACAACAACAGCAACAAAAAGCAATCATGAAAAAGTAGCTTCTAGGCTCGGAAAGATAGCACAGTGGCTTTGCCTTGCAAGCAGCCGATTCAGGACCAAAGGTGGTTGGTTCAAATCCCGGTCCCATATGATCCTCCTTGCCTGCAAGGAGCTATTTCTGAGCAGACAGCCAGGAGCAACCCCTGAGCACCGCTGGGTGTGGCCCCCAAACAAAAACAAACAAACAAACAAAAAAAGTAGCTCCTACGAACACTAGAGCAACCTTAAAATCTATTCTAATACATGGTCTCTGGTAAACTGGTCATACCGTTAAGAAAAGTAAAAAAAAAAATTTTACACAAAAATAATGCCATTTGGGAAGTGGAGAGATAGACAATTCAGGAATCAACCCCCAAAATAAAACAAATAGAAACAAACAACAAATAAATAAACAAAAACAAATTCCATTTGTCTTCAAGATATTGTTCCTCTTACAAAACAAGTAAAGTAATTTGATTGTTTGCTGCTGCTGTTGTTGCTGTTTGGGGCTATATTTGACGACGTTCATGGACAACTTGGCTCTATGCTTAGGAATTTACTCCTGATGGTGCCCAGGGGAACATATGGCCAGGGATAGAAATGCAGTGGGCAGCATGCAATGCAAGTACCCTACCCACTGTATTATCTCTCTAAAGTAAATGTTTCTAAAAAGTTTTTGGTAGACTACAATCTCCTTTAAAAAAGAAATAAAAATGGGGCCGGAGTGATAGCACAATGGGTAACGTGTTTGGCTTGTACATAGTGGCCTGGGTTCAATCCCTGGCATCCCATATGGTCCCCCATGCCTGCCAGGAGTAATTTCGCAGCACAGAGTCAAGATTAACCCTTTAACTTGATGTTGGTCAGAGAAACCATATGGGATTCTAGTGATTGAACCCAAGTCGGCAACGTGCAAGGCAAGCATCTTACCACTATATTACTGCTCCAATCTCTCCTCACTCCATTAAAATCGTGGCTTCCACTTTCCACTTACTAGCTACCTTCCTGGTTTGCACACTCTGATGAATTGATCTGTGATGCTGGAGAGTTGATTACATGACCAAATATTAAGAGTCATTTTTAGTTAAACACTAGAAGGAACAGATGCCCTCAGTTTAATATATGTCCGAGAAACTGAACTCTGTAAACAACTAAATGAACTGGGAAGTGAATCCTTCCTCTCTTAAACCTTCAGTGAAGGGGCCGGGCGGTGGTGCTGGAGGTAAGGTGCCTGCCTTGCCTGCGCTAGCCTAGGACGGACTATGGTTCAATCCCCCGGTTTCCCATATGGTCCCCCAAGCCAGGAGCGACTTCTGAGCGCATAGCAAGGAGTAACCCCTGAACATCACTGGGTGTGGCCCAAAAGAAAAAAAAAACCTTCTGTGAATAGATAAGAAGATCCTCATTTTGAGCCCAGAGGGACAGCACAGCAGTAGGGCATTTGCCTTGCAAGTAGCCATCCAGGACGGACAGTGATTTGAATCCTGACATACCAATGGTCCCCCGAGCCTGCCAGGAGTGATTTCTGAGTGCAGAGCCAGGAGTAATCTCTGGGCACCACCTTAGGGTGTGACCCAAAACAAAAACAAAACAAAAAAAGAAGATCCACATTTTGCTGTTCCCAATCCCTGTCCACAGAAACCATGAAATGAGGAATACATGTCATTTATTCTATATTGCACACGAGAGAGAGAAATGTGTTAGTGTGGGAAATAGTGCAATTTGGTACAATATCTTCTTTGGAGAGCAATTTGAAAGATATTTTTGTTTTGTTTTGTTTTGTTTGTTTTTGGGCCACACCCGGCTGTGTTCAGGGGTTACTCCTGGCTGTCTGCTCAGAAATAGCTCCTGGCAGGCACAGGACACCGGGATTCGAACCAACCACCTTTGGTCCTGGATAGTCTGCTTGCAAGGCAAACGCCGCTGTGCTATCTCTCTGGGCCCAGAAAGATTTAAATACAGACTATAGATTCAGTTAAAATCATCATGGAATCTATGTTACTGAAAAAATGTACATTGGAACATGAACATTGAAACATTGCAACATTTGTTAAATAGCAAAATGTTAAAAATAATGTAAATGTGGCAATTGAAGAAATTATGTCTCATATATGAAAATCAATAAGGGCAGTGCTGTGTGTGTTTACTTGGAAATGTATTCATGACTTTGAATGCATTGATAAATTATATAACAAACTTCACCATAACCCCCACTTCTAATGATATAGATGCATGCATCCACATTCTATGTGCGTATAGTAACAAATATGTGTTTTATATGTGCCATATATACACATATGTATATATGAATGTATAAACATAGTAGCTAACTACTATAACGGCTGATATTTTCTACCCTAAGGAATAGAAATAGTGCAGATGAAAGAGGGACTTTAACTTTGTACTCTAGTGTTTAAATATTTTCAGAGAGCAGTTCATCTTTCTTGATAAATATTTGCAATTCTTAAACCAATGGAAATAAATAAAAGAAAAAAACAAATGAATCCATTCTTTCCTTGCTGAATGAGAACTTTGATATTCCATTTTGTCATGTAACAAAAGAACATGTAAAATAGAAACAGATGTCCTCCATTCAAGCATAGAGAATAAAGCAAAAATAGTAGAACTGTATAAGAAAGAAAGATTTTTAAAACAAAAGTAATCTCTTGGAATTTAATCTACATAGCACATATGTCTTACATTTCAACAAACCATTTTGTAAGTGAAAAGAAGAAATAGAAACATATTGTTCATTTTATCACTATGAATAAAAATATTATTGATAACGCCAAACAATGCACCAAATAGAAAGTGTTCAAGAAGAGAGAGATTAAAACATAATAGGAAACATATCTCAAACTAAGATTATATATGGCCACATGAAGACGGTTTTAGGTTAATCAGCATAAAATTGACTTAATTATTTATCATAACTAGTAGTGAGTAGATTTACATGGTTCACCAAGCATACTTTAGACAATCCCTTGAGAAAAATAGACACTGACAAATTCTTAGGCTTTTTCATCTTATATTTTAATGTTCATTTGATAGGGAACCCAGACAGTGGGGAGTCAGGAATCATTTTGGAACCAGAGATTAATTAAGATCTGGCTTCAGGGGCCAGAGATATAGCATGGAGGTAGGGTGTTTGCCTTGCATACAGAAGGATGGTGGTTTGAATCCCAGCATCCCATATGGTCTCCTGAGCCCACCAGAAGTGATATCTGAGCATAGAACTAGGAATAACCCCTGAGCGCAGTTGAGTGTCACCCAAAAACAAAACAAAACAACAACAACAAAAAAGATCTGGTGGGGCCCGGGAGATAGCATGGAGATAAGGCATTTGCCTTTCATGCAAAAGGTCATCGGTTCGAATCCCGGTGCCCCCGTGCCTGCCAGGAGCAATTTCTGAGCATGGAGCCAGGAGTAACCCCTGAGCACTGCTGGGTGTGACCCTAAAAACCAAAAAAAAAAAAAAAAAAAAAAAAAAAAGATCTGGCTTCAAATTTTCCCTAAGTACTTCCTTCTTTCCTTCCTTTCTTCCTTCTTTTCTTTTATCCTTCCTCCTTCTTTTTCTTCCCCTTCTTTTTCTCTTTCATCATTTCTCTTTCTCCTCTTTCTTTCCTTCTCTCTCTCTTTTCTTTTCTTTTTTACACAGCCATATTCAAGAGCTATTTCTCTCTCAGAGTTGACTCAGGCCTGAGTTTCTATAGCAAGGACCCAAGATAAAATTTTTTTTTGTTTGTTTTTTTTGTTTTTTTTGTTTTTGGGCCACACCCGGCGACGCTCAGGGGTTACTCCTGGCTATTCGCTCAGAAGTCGCTCCTGGCAGGCACGGGGGACCATATGGGGAACCAGGGGATCGAACCGCGGTCCGTCCTAGGTTAACGCAGGCACCTTATCTCCAGCGCCACCGCCCGGCCCCAAGATAAAATATTATTAAGACCTCTGTTACCAGGGGTTATTCAGGTCACCTCATTGGAACTTGAGAGTTTTCAGAGTCACACCAGTCAGTGACCAAGGCCTGTACCCTGTGATGCTTGAAGATGCCAGGGATGGGAGTGGGGTTCTCCACAAATATAAACAAAGCATGTTTTTTTTTTTTTTTTTTTTTTTTTGGTTTTTGGGTCACACCCAGCAATGCTCAGGGGTTACTCCTGGCTCCATGCTCAGAAATTGCTCCTGGCAGGCACGGGGGACCATATGGGGCACCGGGATTCGAACCGATGACCTTTTTGCATGAAAGGTAAACGCCTTACCTCCATGCTATCTCCCGGGCCCCACAAACAAAGCATTTTATCCCTTTTACTATCTCTTCAGTACCATCACTAAAAATTTTACCATACTTTCATAAAGAAATTTTTATTGTAAATAATAGCTATACACTAAAAATTGTTGTAGTAAGTCAAAGAAGGAATAAAAGTAAGAAGGAAGAGGGAGGAGAAGGAAAGGGAGAAAGAAGAGAGAAAAGAGAAGTGAGATGTAATATTAGAGAGTTAGTCCAAGAAAATCGTGAGTAAAATATAACAGTAAACTTAATGCTGAATTAAAAACTGAAG
>PVKC010052928.1:0-10199 GCA_004027635.1 Crocidura indochinensis
GTTATTTCCCCAGAGACTACCAAAGAACTATGAAACCTTTTCAAAAGGTGTCTATAAATAGCAAAAGCATCACCTAAGTAGATGTAAACTGGTAGGTAGGTACATGATGATCATGGAAAAGATTGTCATTTATCTTTTCCTTAATTTTCCCAAAAGAATGAATTGAATCTTGACTATTATCTTGGCATAGCTAGTAATTAGTGTCTCTTGGTTGTGTTTCTTTTGAAACATCTCCCAATGAGCTCCCCAAGGATCCTGGCCCAACTGGTCAGGGGCCTAGACACAAGGAAAGGTTATTGCTGAGTTAGGTCTGATCCCTAATTTAAAACCAGGACTTGATACAAGGGCCAGAAAAGAATTGCTCAAACTCAGCAAAACAAGGAATTTCAGAATATTAGAATGAAAAAAGGGAAAAGGAGGAGGAGGATGAAGATGAGGACGAGGAAAAGGAGGAAGAAATGATGGAGGAGGATTGTTGTATTAATTATTAATTATAGTCAGTCCTAGTATTGAGGATGATGGTGAGGCCTTTTACGGCTCGGCCCTGTCCCTGGAGCCCCTTCGGCCAGTGGGTCTGTGGGTGCACGGTGATGGCGAAGAAATGATCTACAGTCAGTCAGTTGAAGTTTCAGGAGACATCCAGCTTTATTACAAAACCCTAATTGCCCTGTGCTTTTTTCACATGGCCTCTAAGCTAAGAAGCTTCTTTGCTGCTCTGCACCCATCCAGGGTCTGCTCTCTTTGCTGTATCTGCATCTCCCTTCTCCCCTGTCCCCTTAAGACAACCCTTAATTACCAACAACAAACCCCTCCCAACTGTGGGAGGGACTCACTATCCAGGTAAAATAGACAGGAAGTTGGGGGAAGGGAAACAGAGGATGAGGAAGAGGGAAGAAGAAAAAGTTAAAAGTATAGAAACAGCAGCAGCTGCTGAGCACAGTATTACAGTCATACAAAGAAAGAACAGTGGAATCCTACTAGTCCCATCTTCAGTACTGTGTCCTTAATTTTAGGTGTGAAGTATTATAGGGATTTTAACTTAAATGTAATGAGGCTTTATTATACTTTCTGGAAATAGTATACAAAATTGTCTGAAGACGGCAACATAACACTTGGAATGAGAAAAACAAAAGCAGAGCACATGAGTTGATGAGAACCTGCACCATTTATTCAATTGTTTGTCCTTGGGCTTTTCCATCTCTAAGCCTTAATTTTCTATCCACAAAATAGGATAATAGCATGAGGATTTTATGGAAGTTCATTCATAAATGACATGATGACTGCAAATAGCTTACTTGTCCTGGGAGTTCAAAATTATAAAACATTTAATAAATCACAAGTATAAATTTATATTGGCAAAAACTTAATACCAGTATATACAGATACAACTACAGTCATTCTGCTCACAGGCAACTAAAAATACTTGTTTCTCTCTTGGAAAATTAACTTAACCCTGCAGTTAATTATAAAATACATAAAGTATATATAATTAAATTGATGTAACTATAATACATACATTATAATCAGATATATGGCATAATTATTTAAGATTAATACATATACCATAAGACAAAAATAATAATTCATAAAAGGAAGGGGGTTGTTGGATCTTAAAAGGGACATAAAGTACCATAGACAGCTCAATGTTTTAGAGCACATAGTGTATGGAAGATCCAATCCACTGCAGTGCATGGTTCCCCAAATACTACTGGAAATGAATAACCCTTGAATGCTGAGCCAGGAGTAACTTTTAAGCATTGCTAGAATGGACCAAAAATCATAAAGGGGGAAATAAGAGGAAACAGGATATATAGGAATTAGGAAATATATTAAGAATATATATTAGAAAAATATATTCTGTGATGAATGGCATTTGTCTAGAATTGTATAATAAGCCTTTACATACAGAAAAATCAATAGAAGAAATAGTTCAGATATCAAAAAGCTGTCATTTTATTTCACATGGCAGAGTTATTTAATAAGATAATGTCTACCCACTCAGCTTTTAACAGTCTCAAATTCAAAATATTGCTATTGCTTCTTTCTGTGGGGGGTCAGCTCAGAGACACCAAAAATCATAATCTCTCCAGGACCCACATCGGTAAGATGTCCCCACCCAACTAGTGTGGAGTTGATTCCTGCCTTGTGATTGGGCACCCAGAGACATTATAAAGGACTGCTGCCCTGCTCTCTGCCTTCTTCTCAGCTTCGCTCTAAGCCTGCGTTTATCTTTTAACCCCAGAACCCCACATCTCCACATTGTAAAAAGCAATCTACAACCTAAACAATGGGAAAATTTTGCAGTACAACCCCATGTTTAATCAAAATGGCTGCTCTGATAATCCAAAAAGTACCAAACAGTTAGGTATCTTCTCAAATAAGATGTTTAGAGTAGAATTATAGAAGATGTTCAGGGATCTCAAAAAAAAAGCATCGATATACTTGAATGGAGCACAAATAAGCATCAAGAGGATTTAATGATTGAAGTTAGAGAGTTTCACACGGAAATAATAGGTTTGAAAAGCTCGGCTTATGAATGGAAAACCTCAATGGAAAACCTCTACACTGGAGTAATGGCAGCTGCAAACGGGGTCACTGAGCTAGTGAATGAGAAGCAGAACAACTCCATACAACAGAAGAGATTGGAAGAGAACTTTAAAGCAAATGATCAGACAATGTTTAACTACTCAAAGAATGTGAACCAACAAAAATAGAAATCTTTGGGAAACTCAACAGAAACAACATAGGAATCAATGAAGTCCCAGAAACCCAGAACAAGAATAATTAGAGGAGTTGGAGGAAGAGTGAGAACAGGAAGAGGAGGAAGAAGAATTTTAAGAAGAATAAGGCCAAGAAGAAGAGTAAGAAAAGTAAGGCAAAGAAGAGTAAGAATAAGGCAAAGGGGAGTAAGAGGAATATTGTAAAAAAAAAAATAGTAAGAAGAAGAGGGGAAGATGAAAAGAATTCATCCTTTTTTTCTGAAAAAGAAGAGGAAGAAGGAGAGTAAGGAGAGGGCAAATAATAGTAAGAAAAGAAGAAAAAGAAAAGGAGGAAGAAGAGAAAGAAGAGGAAGAAGAATAAAAGGAAGAACAAGAGTAGGAGGAAGAAGAAGAGGAGAAAGAGGAAGAAGGAAAAGAAGAGAAGAAAAAAGACAAGAAAAGAGGAAGAAGGGAAAGAGAGGAAGAAGAAAATGAAGAGGGGGAGGAAAAAGAAAAAGAAGAGGAAGAAGTACAAGAGGAGGAAGAAAATAAAGAAGAGGAGGAAGAAGAATAAAAGAAGAAAAGAAAGAAGAGTCTACAGCCATACCACCCTGAATGTGCCCAATCTCATCTGAGTTCAGAAAGAGGAAGAAGAAAAAGAAGAGGAAAAAAATGAAGAAAATGGATTTAAAATTTATTTTTAATTTATTTTCTTATAATAGTGTCTTTGTTTAAACACCATGATTATAACATGTTTTAGTTGGGTTTTAGTTAAAAATTAAAATAAATAATTAATAAATTAAAAATATTGCTATTGATATTTCATTTACTTGGCTTTTGACCCTTAAAATTTTAACCCCATGTCTAGAGCCATTTGATACTTTTATTGCTAGTATGCAAAGTAAAATAGAAAAATTACTTCTCTAATCATTTTGAATGATCAAAAGATATGGTTAAAATAGGATTAAACTCCCTAGAAGAAACCTGGAACAATTAGAGGGATAGCAAAGCCCTACAAACACAAGATGAAGGTGATCCTGAGTGGAATAAGTGAAAGCCATCTTCCAGCTTTGTAGTACACACCACCAGGGGAAAGATTCTACAATGATGAGATACACACAGAATTTACAATGATTCTGGAACTTATGCACTCTTTGGCTTCTGAACTATTTTGATAAGATGGTTATCATTTATTCCAGTCAATGATCATGTTGAGTATTTGATATCAATAACATTTAATGTTCATGGCATTGCTAGTTAGGGTTCCCAGATAAAACATACAAATTATGGGCACCCAATTAAATTCCAATTTTAAATAATCAGTAGTATTATTCTTATTAAATGGTGGCCCATTAGATATTTGAACATCTTTACATACTCAAGTACTTAGTACTCATCTATAATGTATGGGCCCCATATTTCATTGAGTATAAAGAGTTAGGGAGTATAAAGGAGTACAAAGAGTATAAAGAGTATAAAGGAGGGACCTCATTTTATTGGTGAAGAAATTGAATTTAAGAGAAATTAAATCATTTCTCCAAGTCTGTTTAGCTACCAGTTAACAAAACATACTAGGTTTTTAAACTTCTAATAACAATCTGAATTCATAGCCAATATAATGAAATGCACTATGTCTCTATAATTATCCTTTTTTCTTTGTGTTCCCTAGTAAAAGGTTTCTATTACTTTTACTTAGCTCTTTGTTCACTTAATAGAATTTGATTATATTAGAAAGAATTAAGCACAGGTCATGATAGAAAGCATTCTCCTTCAATTATTTCTCATTTATAAGATAATCTTGGTTTCCTTTGAGAGAAATCTCACAATCACTGTTTGTATCCCAAAGGAGAAAAGAAGTCCAAGGGTCCAAGCTTTCTATTGCAATCTAGATGGTGCTGTCTCCTTCAGTTCTGTCTTTTGTCTCAACACTCTTCTCAACCGAGGGAAGGAGGTGTGACTAAATTGTAATCCAGGTCTTCAAAAATTAAGCCATATAATACAAAAAAATTAAGAACCATGGCAATGGTTCTAACATTCTAGAAAGGAAAATAATATTTTGGATTTCTATTACTTAACCAAAACTGTTTCTCCAGAATTTCCTTTATACCTTTCAAAGAAAAATTTTTTGACTTTTGTTTTTTGGACCACACCCAGTGATGCTCAGGGATTACTCCTGACTATGCTCTCAGAAGTCGCTCCTGGCTTGGGGGACCAAATGGGACACTGGGGAATTGAATCATGGTCTGTCCTAGGCCCGCCGCGTGCAAGGCAAACACCCTACCACTGAGCCACAGTTCCGGCCCCATAGCTTCCAATTTTTTTGCTTAGGTAAGTAATTAGCTCCAATAGTTTATAAGCAAAAATCTCTGACTGATCATTTTTCTTAGATATGACTGTGAGCTTCCTTTGGTTCATGTTAAATCCCAGCAACAAGAAATACATAGTACAACATAGAATGCTGCAAATTCAAATGGGATAAATGAGTTAGACTGCTCTGATCTGCAGGCATCAAAGACCTACAAAACATTTTTCTCTATATTTTTGCATTTAACAACCAGTCTTAAGGTCTTGTAGAAAACATGTTAGGAATTGGGATTATGAATTTCATAAAAAGTAGACAGATGACTCAATGTGACTAAATTTTTTATGTTGATTCTAATATTTATGACTCGCTATGAATAAGAAATTTGGTTGAAGAGGGTGTATATAAACTTCCCACAGAGAACAAAGATGAATTAATAGAAGTACACTAAAAACAAAAAGACCTTACAAGCTAGTTCACAAAATAAATCTTCCAACTGTATACTTCTCTTTCTGTACACATTTGCAGAAATAAATTATATGCTATCATCTACTGTCACTCAAGTCTTAATAAGTTCAATAATTTTAGTCCCTGATAATTCTTCTCCCCAGTAATTCGACCCTTCCTTCCATTACAGTCAATGGCTCCCTCCCTAGTCAACAGCAGTAATGGAAACCCCTCTAGGATGACAGGGCTGTGCACTCTGCTCCACCACACCATTTCTTACTTTCCAGGTCTTCTTCCTCTTACTTGAACCTAAAAACTTTGCAAGGGCTCTGGAACATCCAACCAGTCTAGACTATAAACTTTTCATGGTTCATCATTCTCTTCATAGCTTCACTTTTCTTTCTGCCAAGCATAACATATATAAAAGGTTGTCACAATCACTTTCTGTCAAACATCTTTGATTCTTTATCTTTTCTTTTGAAAAAATCTCAACTATTACTGGGGTTTACTCGTCATCAAGCCTATCTTCATTTGTAAAGCTAAACAACACTAAAGAAAAAAAGCATCATACTTTGGTTTCCTAAATGAGCTTTTTATGGATTTGGCAGTCTCATTTCTCTTGCCCATTCTATCACACCATCATAGTCTTTTCCCCTTCTCTTGCTCCATTCTTATTCTCACTGATAACTTTGCTTTCCACAAGCTAGATAAAACAAGGGGGAGAGCAAAACTTTAGGACTAAAACATTCCCCTTCACACCAGTTATCACAGATTAACTATGCACAGTTCCCTGGTGCTAGGCTTTCTTTTCTTCTACAACACAAACTGCCCCTTCCCCAAATCAATATTTTCTAGTGCCTGGCAAGTTACTATTTTGAAAGAGAAACTCTTCAACTTTGTTCTCTTATGGCTAAAATACCCTATTTCTTCACTTCCTTCACAGAAAATCTGCTTTAAAAGAGCCATCTGTACACAAGTATCCCATCATATCCTTCCCTTCTCTCATGCCAACACTGAAAAAATTGCTCTTATCAAAATGATCATTGTTCTTTACTTTACTAAAAAACAATAGTTAAGTCTTTGTGGTAGCAAACGAACTCTTTGTCTCTCAGCAAATCCAACCCCAGGCACCATGCTTCTTACCCCTCAGGTGAACGGGTCTAATGATGCAATGTAATGGTGGAGAAATAATTCACGAACAGTTAGTTAAAGTTTCATTAGAGTCAGCTCACTTTTTATTCTATGGCTCTGTCTCTGTCATGTGCAGCCTCTGTGCCATGTTTGCTTAACTCATCTCTTCTCTGCTGATTTTCTGCTAAACTTCCTATACAGAGCAGCTTATCACAGCTTCTCTTCCGCTCTCTGCCTTTTGCTGCTCCTCTACCTTTCCCCAAGCCAGATTCTTTTTTTCCTTTATTTAAAACCACCCACCTATTCCAGATGTGGGTGGATCTAACCATGCAGGTGGGATTAACATCTCAAAAGAAAACGTTAGGGAAACAGGAAGTTGGGGAAGGGATAGTTTACATTTGATCACATTTGCTTTGATAATAGTTTTCTGCTCTCTTCTCTTTAATATGAGAGTGCCTGCTATTTCTATCGTTAATTCTACCCTTTCTTGATTTATAGTTGTTCATTAGGTCAGATAATTTATAAAATGAATTTTTGTTTGAGTGATACTGAGCTTGTTGTTCATGCCTGGAGCTATACTGAGTTTGTTGCTTTCAGTACCTGGGAAACATGTAAGGTCAGGATCAATCACTCAGTTTCTATTTTCTGGAAACTTCTGGCCCTTTGAACCATCTCCTCAGACTTTTATTTTAAAGATTATTTCTATTTTTACAGAAATTATTTCATACTTAGTAGAAAAATTATCCAACTCTGGAAATATTTATCAGTTTTCAATATCATATCCATGATTAAATTGCTGGACATGGTTCCATTTCCATGATCAAACTCACAAAATCTGCTTCAACAGCAGCCTTCTTTATCTCAGTGATATCAAGTGCTCAGGCCCAAAATTAGCTTTCTTGCTTTCTGATCACATACTCAATTCACTGGGAGTTTTTGGTAGTATATAGTATCTAGAACCAAAAACATAATCATCTCATTTGTGACCCTGCATCCATTATCAGCATACTTGAGTGGGCTAATATGGGGACTTTCTTTTGACCTTCCTTCCTTTGTCCTCATCCTTCTTACATAGTCTCAAACAAAAGTGATCCTGTGGGATTATCAGACCATGAGATTATTCTCCTTTCAAGCCTTTAGGAGCTCCCTTTTTACACAAGCTCAAAATCTTTAAAGGGCTTGTCCCACTAGGCTCTACCTTGATTCCAGGTTCATGGGTCTCTATGCTTCAAACTGCCAAATTCATCCCCCCCAAGGATTTCTATACCAGCCATCCCTTTGCTGAAATAAATGACAAGCTATGCATATTTCTCAGTCCTGATCTTCCATCGTGAATCTCTTTCACAATACATATAACCATCACAACCTCTTCTGATCACCCATTTAAAATTTTAATAGGCAGTGGCAAGGGAGATAGCTCCAAGCACTGGAATACATATCCTGCATATGCAAAGGTTCCCTGAGCACTTCTTGGGGAGGAATCCCCTAAAAAAAGTCAACAGGAAATCCTATAACTGATTCTTCTATTTTAAAAAGTGGCTAAACTTATCTTCTTGCTAAGCAGTAACTAAAGTATGCATTTTTACATTTTCACATTGGAAAATGTATGTGAAATTAAAGTTTAAATTTTAATAAGACTTGAAATAATTTTTATGGAGATAAGGCAAGTAGAATCATTATATTATCACAGTGCAGATGAAAAGGTGTTTTAAAGGAAAACACAAGTTATAACTAGAAAAACGTCCAAGATAGATCAATTCAATCCTATACAACAAATACTTTGAGTGGAAAAAAGGGAAATAATTCAGTATTTCCACCACTGGAGACGTTATGGTGGTAGAATAAGTAGATAATTTAAAAATGTTGAGTGACAGGGGTTGAAGAGATCATTCAAGGTTGAAGGCTCTGCCTTGCACATTATCAACCCTAGTTCAATTTCTAGCCCCACAAATGGTCTTCAGAGTACCTCTGAGCAAAGAACCAAGAATTGCCTTTGAACACCACTAATCATGACACCAAAACCCAAAACTATAATGAAGCAATGTTATCCTAGAGAAAGCATTACCAGTGAAAGTTGGGGAACAGAAAAGAGCACATCGGTGTGGATGTCTAGAAACTAGTTCTGAAGGTCACACTAATGTGTTAACTGAGCTCATCTCTAGTCCTTGGTTACAATGGCAATCAAGGGACCACTGTGGAGGCACTCTGCAGATGTGATTAAAGGCCATAATTGCTAAATTTTAGTAAGATGAATTAAAGAAAGGTAAACCTAGATAACCAGAGCAGGCAGTTGCCAGTAAAAATAGCTAAAAGTTTTATTGATATAAAACTACATCTGTGACCAGCAGCATCAGCTATATCCCTGAATCCCAGCCTGAAATTTTCTGATATCTGTCCTGTCACATGAATTCAGACCTGTCTCACCAGCACTCACAATCATGGGGAAAACACATATTTCTATGTGATTCACATGAAAATACCTCCTACTAATTCTGCTTTTCATGTTGAACCTTGACAGGTACATTTCAGAATGACATTTAAGACAGAAAATGAGGAGGGAAGGGCAAATGAAGGTTAAGAGGCAAGCAGAGATATATACTAAAAAGCTTTTCTTTTTGATATACAAAGAATCTTGATCTTGAACTGATACCCAGTAGGAAAAACAAGATGAAGGACAAAATCAGGGGTCTGGTGTAAAGGAAGTGCTGAGGCAGTAAACAAGAGGCAGAGAGAGATTCTGGGGATCAGAAACTAGGGAAGTTTAATGAGAGAAAAAAGATCCATCAAAGAAGCCAGAGAGCTTTTTCAGAAATAATGACCTATCCTGCTCAGGGTACCATATAATGTTCCTCCATTCACTACGGTGTGATTAAAGAGGATATTCAGGGCTTCAAGACCAGCTATATTGGAGAAGAGCTGGAAAGCAGTGTGTTGAGTTGAAGAGAAACAAGAAAGGGATAAAGAAGAAATGAAGACTAGATTATTCATTCAGAAGTTTGGTTTAGAAGGGAAGGAGAAAGTTTGGCAGCAGGTACAAAGGGATGCAGTGTTGAATTAAATTATAATTTAATCATCTTCACTGGGAGAAGCCCATGTTCACAGCCAGGAGTTAAAAAGGAAAAAGAGATGTAAGAACACAGTGTTACACATTCTCCCTAATTGCATTCAAGGAGTGTCCAATTTCACAGAGAAGAATTGGTCAAGGGCAATGATTGCAGGACTCTAATCTCAAAACTGGAAAATAATGGATGAAGGATAAGAATAAAGATGTACTGCAAATGGAGGACAATGGATCTGCAGTAGTTCATACCTATTGGTTCCAAGGTTAGGAAACAAGGTTATCAACTGGGAGAAGGAAGGTAGGAAATGGCTAGAGATGATTTGGCTTCACTTGGGGCTGAATGATCACCTGCCCATCACTTAGAGACATCAATATTGGTGGATTACACTAAATGATTTATGGAGTCAATGTTTGTGAGTCAATACAGAGTGTCTGCCTTATTCATCACTTACATTTCCTTAGCATCCAAATCAATGCCTGGAGCACATTTAATATATTTGTGAAATGCATAAATGCTTGAATTGCTGTTTCATCTTAACATACAAATAAAACCTTTTAG
>PVKC010052929.1:0-10201 GCA_004027635.1 Crocidura indochinensis
GTTATAACTGCAATACTGAGACCACCATATCTAAATGATAATGAATTCAAATATATGAAAATGATTAATTACCTGTGTTAGCCCTATGTGAAGCAGTGGTTTACTTGATAGACTAGTAAAGAACACAAAGTGACCTGGTGAGAAACCATCTGTATTTCTGTCCAAATCTTTTAAAGCATTTTTTCCTGCTGACATTACCACAGTGTTTAATAACAATGTAACAGAAGTTTTATCACCAGGATATCACAAATATATTTCTTGCCTTCTTGACATGCTTCCATTTCCTCTTATAACATTTCAGGGTTAATTGTCTTTATTAAGAATATTTTCATATCTGGATGAAGTCTGTAACAGATTTTTACAAATCTCTGAAAATATAGCAATATGTCAATATGTCTGAAAAACATGTCCATGTATTCCAAGAGACAAGAAATGGAAATGCTTGAATGAAGTGTGTTTTCAGTATCGAATTAATACTTATCTGGTTGTATTTATATAGTTTATTAATTAGTGATTTTATGTGATTATTAACTAATAATAAACTATATGTTTGGGTAATATTTTAAAATTATATTAGAAATGTTTTATATTAGGAAGATATCTCTAGCTTTAATAATGGTTTGCTGATTTGTTTCCTTTACGTAATTGTAATCCTCAAAATTCTGCATACTAATATTTTGTTATTACTAAGAAATATGTGTTAAAATATTCCACAAAATAGAAGAAATAATTCTGAGAAGTTAAACTCTACATATAGTGGGTTGCTATGTGAAAAGCAATGTCATTAGAAATGTTTTTATTTACAAATACAAATATATTATGGATAACTATAAACACAGATAAGCAATGATCTTAACATTGTCATGAATAAGCAACCCAAAGTCTTTTAGGTAGAATTTTATTATTTTGCTGCAAACATTTTTGCAACTTTTAATTTAAATGCTCTTGAGAATTTTTATTTGTGTCATTTGGAAGTTTAAATATTTATTTGAAATTAATCTCATCTGAAAGACTATCTTTAAATTAGTGAAATTAGGTATAAAACTAGAGTACAGTCATTAGAGTACTCTTCTGGCACTTGACTGATCAGGGTTCAATCTTTGGTAACCTAGCAACCCATATGCAACACCCCAGTTGACAGGAGTGATCCTTGAGTGCAGAGTCAGGAAAATGCCTTGCACACCACAGGATATGGCCCAAGAAAAAAAAGTGAAATTAGTTCACATATCATTATGACAACACACGTATTAAAATGTCACACCAGTATGGACTTATTCTTTACTCATATTTTTCTGCCTTATTTTCTCTTACCCTTTTTGATGGAAATGGTCAAATAGTATTTTATCTGATTCTTTGTTTATTGCCATCACAGAAATGCTTAGGAATTAATCCTGAGTCTATGCTCAAATTTTGCTTCTGGAGGTTGCAAGGCAGGATTCAATTGAGATTGGCTACATTCAAGGCAGATATTTTAATTTGTTTATCTCTTCAAGTTAATATTTCTTATTTTGATTATTTTCTATTCACCAGTTAGAATATTTTAATAATGTTATATATAAAATAATTATATGCATATTTAACATTTTAATATAAATAAATCCCTAAACTCTACTATTTAAATAAATAAATGATTAGATGAATAAATGGATATAGAAAGAAAAAGTAACTGTTATAACCAGCACAAGAAATTTTTACTCTACTTCTTTCATATCAGAATGCCTAAGAGATAGCATAAGTTTAGAGACAGAATAGAGGTTCAGGCCTTTGCCTGACACATTGCCTGACTTGTTTGGATCTTTGTCATTACATATGCTGCCAAGAAAACTGCCAGGAATGATCCATGAATGCTGGGTCAGAACTGAACACTGAAAACTGATTACCAAACTAAGCAAAAACACAAAATCAGATAGTCTTTGTTATAAAATGGTAAGAAGTTAAAATGCAAGCAAGAATAATAGAAATAAACTTGCTACATCTTTATATCTGACTATCACACTATCTTAATATCACACTATTTTATGATAGAATCATAAACACTGAAACATCTATCTAAAAAAGTATTTTTCTAGTGTGTTGGGCAAACATTGTAACTCTTAAGATGTTAGAATTCCTCTTTAGGGGGCCGGGCGGTGGCGCTGGAGATAAGGTGCCTGTGCTAACCTAGGACGGACCGCGGTTCGATCCCCCAGTTCCCCATATGGTTCCCCATGCCTGCCAGGAGCGACTTCTGAGTGAATAGCCAGAAGTAAAAAAAAAAAAAAAAGAATTCCTCTTTAATGGGTAATTATTGATTTAAACAGGAGGTGGTGACCATGCCATGATATTGTTTGTGGTAGTTACATCAACTGGACTCCATAATGTTTGAGAAAGTAGTACATCAACATAAATTTTAGTTATTTCTCATAATTCATAAGTTTTCTTGAGTAGCCAAAACACCTAGCATTATGTAATTAATTTCAGGAAGGCGTATTCTTACAGAAAACTTTAGATAATTTTGTTTTAAAATTTTTGACATATAGTTTTAAAGTACTTCAAAGAGGACAAAATTATATATCTTGATGGTGAAAGTATACAGAAATATTGAGTGTCTTCCTAATGCAAGTAAGAGAATATGCTATGTGTAATTTTAATTTAAAATTTTAATTTGTACCATTATTTTGGAATGCACTTTACATGTATAACACAAAGCAAGTATAAATAAAAGGCTGTAATTTGATTGCAGACCAAATTTCTCTTGATTTTAGATTATTACAGTTTGGGTCTCTTGATTTTATTGCTGTTGATTTTGGCTTGGCTATTTAATTCTCTCCCTTTTTATTTCCACAAATGCACCTTCTACCATTTGGCCCCTGGCTGCCATCCTTTCTTTTTTATTTTTTCTTCTTAATTTCATAGAAAAATGCAGAAATCTGAGGTAAATAAGTTGTGTCCCAAGGTTCTAAAAAAGGTGGTAGCCCCTATCTAAAAGATTAAAAAAAGTAGTGTCAGTTTTTTGCATAGGTGCAGCAAAATTTGGGGAAAATAGAAAGGAACAACATGTAACCTAAAACCAGGTGCCGCTCCCCATGAATCATCCTGCCAGAAGGACAAATACAGGTTACAGTTATACTAAGTTGTCTAACACCAAAGTATTTCTTCATGGTCCCAGCAAAAATCTCCTCAATCATGGTTATCACAGTAAGGATTCTGTAATTAGAGAACTTTGGTTTTTTTTGCAGATCCCATGTCTAAGTTAGGGTGCCATAGAGAGTCTTCTGATTTCATCTGACTCTTAGGTTGCGAGTTTCACCCTAAATATTTGTCACAAAAAGTTTGTTTTCATGAAAAAGAAATAAATTTTTATTACAACTGCTAATTAAGTATAAATTTTATATATAAAAAGAAACGGATACTAGATTTATAATAAAGATAAAGAAAATACAGAAATGCATGTATATTTAAAGATGCTAAAATGTATTTATTTATTCAACCTTTTTCATATTGTTACATATACAGAAAATTATGAGAAGTTTTGTTAAAACTTAATTTTCTTAATCTATGAATATATTTTATATAATATATAAATTTATTATTATATGCTATATTGTATATCATAGGATAACAGATGTTGAGAAAGCTAGATTGGTATAAAGGAATTCAAATTCTGAATGTTTTCTAGTAGACATACATCTGTAGGATTGACTTCTAGCCTGGAAAACAAGAAGTGGTATTTGTCAACAAAAGATGTAGCTCCAGTTGGGAAACCGGGGGATCGAACCGCTTTCCATCCTAGGTAAGCGCAGGCAAGGCAAGCACCTTACCTCCAGTGCCACCGCCTGGTCCCTCCAGTTTGAAGTTTTACCAGCCAAATTTATCTTCTTATTTCAAAATCTTTTTTTATCAACTAAAGTTTTCAACTGATTAGGTCCACCTATATTACGTAGATTACCTAACTAATAATTTTCTAATTGGCTCTACTCAAATTATACTGATTTAAATGCTAATTTATTTTTTAAAATTCACAAATGCATCAAGAATATCTGAATTGTCCTAAATATCTAAATTATTCAACCTAATCAAGTTGATGCTTAAAATTAATCATATAATTTTCATAAATTCGTTGTCTGTTTTTATATTGTAATTCATCTGTGAGAAACAATATAGAATAATGTTCTTTATATATGTCCCAGGTATGTGACCTTAACAGGTGCTTCTGTTTTTTTTTTTTCCTTATTAGTAGAACAATAATGTGAGAGGGTAGGCATTAAACATTTCTATTCTTATTGTTTTAATTCTTGTGAAAAAATAAAATATTTGTGAGCCCAAGCCATAATAGAACAGACAGGGCAATTGCCTGGCTCAATGCTAACCCAGTTTTGATCCCAACAATTCCCATATGGTACCTTGAGCCTGCCAGGATGATTCCTGACTTCAGAGAAAGAGTAACCCCTGAGCATTGTCAGGTGCCTCCTAACCAAAATAAATATGTATATCTGGGGACCGGATAGATAGCACAGCAGTAGTGCATTTGCCCTGCACGCAGCCGATCCAGGACTGGCAGTGTTCGAATCCCTGCATCTGATTAATCCCCAGAGCCTTGCAGGAGCGATTCTGAGTGGAGAGCCAGGAGTAAACCCTGAGCACTGTTGGGTGTGATCCCAAAACCAAAAATCAGCATTTTTATTCATGTGTGTATGCATATACATGTGTGTGTATATATATATATATATATATATATATATATATATATATATATATATATAAGTATATCTGTAATCAAGGTAACCTTGTAATACCAGAATGTCTGTACATACTTAAATGACTATTGTTAGGATGTAAGTGGATTTTTCTGCATTGATGGGTTCTTGAGAATTGTTTAAAATACATAATCAAAATTTAGAAGGTTAAAAGTTTAAAGTTGATCTCACAGCTTAAGCAAACTGGTCTGTATCCCTCCCCAAATGTCCAGGCCTCTCCTTTCTTACCCATGTATGATATATCTCGTTCTATCTCACAATGTTCTATCCTGTGTACAACTTCTGAAATCTTGTCTCTGGAACTTTCCTGTACTGTACTCTACCCTAAAGGTTCCCTGTTATTTCATTCTCTTTTATCTCTAGGCATGGCAACGTGCTTGTGGGGTGATGGACTGATCCCGTGCTTTATACCTGTTGCTGAATTTCTTTCAACTGAACCCCAGTAATTCCTGTCACCCAGTTTTCCTATTATCTGGCCATAGCCATGGCGCTTGTTGTTGAAACTCTAGTGCTCAGTAACTTATCAATTGCTGAGCATCCAAGCATTGCCTGAATATGAGCTTTTCTGAGCATCTGACCCTGCCTTTATTCTTTCCTTGTCCTGTTCTCAGAGACCTGCATGTTTGTTTGCAGTCATCTGTCTGGACTTGCAGGCACTACCTGATCCTGTGATCGATCTGCTAAGAGAGTAGAGACTTCGAAAAAGAGTGGGGGAAGGAAGAGAGATTTCTTGCTGGTAGCTTCTTTCTCCAATTACCTCCTATGCCCAGTTATTCCTTATCTATTTTATCGGATATATAAATTCATTTTCATCCTTATAGTCCCACTGTATCACTCCCATCTCACAGTAATGGGAATTATTTTTATGGGAAAGTATTTCTCTTTAACTGTGAGAATTAGCTATTACTCTAGAGAGAAACTTAAAACAATCATCTCTTTCACTCTGACCTCCTGGATACTTTATCTCACAGGGTCAATTTCTGTTTCCAGAGGTTTATCAATCGCTCTTCAGGAATTTCTCTGAAATTTCACTTCTCTAACAGAACTTTAAAAAGATGGCTATTTTTATTTTTCTATCTTGTCACTTAGTTTCATAATGGAGTGAAAACTTTAAGACTCTTGATAACTAATTTAGAATTCAGAGGTTTTTATCCAAAACGATGCACTTGCTATGTGAATGAAAATATTTTGGTCATCTTCCTTTAAGACACTTTGAAACTCAGTGACATAGTGACTGAAACAGCAGGTACTAGGACGGCCTAACAATGAGCTTTTAGAAAATTAAAAAAAAAAATGCCTCTCCCTGAAAAAGCTCAAAGACATGAAGATATAATCCCTTAAAGATGCAAATCCTGAATTCTTTGGAGATGAAAAAAAAAAAAAAAACAAGACCTCACTCAGAGAATGATGGGTCTTCTGAAAAATAAGATGATAAACTATAATGGACATGCTAAGAATATGAAAGTAATTTCCAGAATCTAAAACTTTCCCTGTCACTATGTCCAGATTGATTTTCATGCATGCAGAGAACTCCAGGCCAAAGCAATTTAAAAAAATTGCACATAACTTTTTTCTAAAAAGACATTCTCTGCTTAATCCTCTCTAGAGAAGTACATTTGAGAAACTTCAAAACAGATCTCTCTCTCTCCAATCATGCTTCTCTCTAAATTTCAGTAAAATTATTTGCTTCACTAAAGTTATATAAATCCCTTAATAGTATTTTATTATATATACCACATCACACAGTCCTTAGGTCACACCAGGCAATGCTCAGTGTCTTTGTTCTTAGTGATCACTCTTAGCATGCTTGAAGGATCAGGCACAATGCCCGTGAGTGAACCAGGGTGGCTTTCAGATAAGAAGGGGATTTTAAATCTTTTCTATATCTGACCCCAAATCACATCTTTATTTTATCCATTGTCATCTGCGGGTACTTGGGTTGTTTCCAATTCTTGGTTAGTATATATAATACCGAAACACACAAAGTTTATATATAGATATAGAATATATATGTATATATATATATATATCTTTAAATGAGTGTTATATATTTGTTTAAATTTAAAATGTATGGTAAATGGATCTCTTAGAAATTGGTATTTTAATTGTGGGGTCTCCATACTGATTTCAATAATGGCTGCACTAATTTAACTTCCTACCAGCAGTGTAGGTTGATTTTCTAATCAAGAAAAAACACATTATAGTTTATTTCAAGCATTCTTTATAGAAGGTCACAACTTTTAGATAGTACATCTGATCTGTAATCCTCAAATATCATATCTATTCTAGATTATTTCAGAGTTCTATACTCTTATTATGCTGTATGCTGTAGATCACTCTAACATAGTGGAACAATGACACAAATAATGGTGTATTTGGAATATGAGTCAAAGGATAGAGCAGTATCAGAAAACTCAGTTCATGATGCAGACTAGTTAATAATGAGAACTAAGTAAATTCAATGAGTTAAAGGTAAACTAATCTTCAGATCATTTTAGTGCCTGGTTTAATGTTAAGTACGGAAATATGATCTTAATCAATCAGCAATATAGCATTTATACTAATAAATTATATATAACTCACTGTTTTTGTTTTTGTCAAGTTATGTATTCAATATGAAAAGATAATAAAATCATGATTTTAGCCATTTAGTCATATATGATGTCTTCTAGATCACTGAACTTTATGAGTGGTTCTTGAGATGAATAAGCATTTCTTTCAAGCTAAAATGAAGATTTGTTTTCTAAATACTTTTTTCTGAATGCCTGATAAATGAAGCTGTTAAGTAAAATGAGAGAACTGTTTTTAGTAACCATGGAAGACAAACTTTCTGTGTCCTTAAAATGTAACAAGACTGAAAAAGATGATGCCATAAAATTTTAGAAGTAGATGTGTGGCATGTGAATACAAATGCCGGTTCTCTGAAGCCAAAACCTTCCTAACTCAGTTCTATCTTCAAGTCCAGACACTATCTACATAGAAAATCAAAATATGTTAATAAGTTCTGAACTTTCCCCAGGAGGGAAAGGAAGGTCTTTGTTTGACTTCTTGACTTCCTGTTGAAAACATTAGAATTATATTAGAATATAAATTGACTGCTGTGTATCAGAGAATAAACACAACTTGGAACAAAAGGTACTATTCTGAGTTTATTACTACCTGACAAATAGAGATTCATTTGACAGATTCTAATCAGGACCGGCCATCTCCTTTTGGCACTACTGCTGAGGCTGGAGTATGGCATTTTATTAAATTCATATGCTGGTGAATTGTCAGCACTTATTTTCCTGATATGTTTTGCAGCTTTCAGCGTTATTGATCATGAAATTTTAATATAATGCTTGGTAACGTATGCCTGCATTTCAAGAGCAACCTCAGATTGATTTAGGCCTTTGCCTCCCAGGAGAGTAGGCAACGTTGTTTGTTGTGTAATTCTTCTTTTCCTTTTTTTTCTTTCTGTCCTGGTCCACCCTCAAGTAATCCTCCCTCCATTTTGTTCCCTCCTGGAAAGAAAGCTAGTGCACAAAAGGAAGTTTTCAAATATGGTTTCATTTAAATGTGGTATTCAATGTTCTCTGGAGATCAATATTTGAATAGGTTTACATTTCTGAGTCATTTACAATAACCCACATATTACCTATTGTGAAATATTAATATGTTCTCCTACTTTCTGAGTTTTCTGTAACTTTGAATTGCTACTTAAAATGAAGTTTCAGACAATTTAATTTACACAAATAATAAACATTGTATTAACTCACTTGAGTGATTTAATCATTTCATTGTACTTTTAATAGAAATGGCTTTTGATCAAATTTCAATTGTAACATGATTGGAAGATACTTGTGTTTTTTGAATTATATCTTTGAGTTTTAAATTATGAAGTCATGTCTTTTTATTTTTCTTCATCTCTCCACTTAACTGCTGGTAGAGAAGGAATATTGCTGTCTTTACTTGTATCAGTCTTATAATAAGATTGAAAGTCTGCTCAGTACATTGATTTTTCCCCCCCAACAACTTGATTGCTGCAATTCTCTGTTAGCTGATCGTTTTTCAGCTACTATATCAAATTGCAATATGTACAAAGCTGAGCTACCAGATGAGTGGCCTGCAAGTACATATCGGAGAATTACAGAATCAGTTGATTCATTTCCTTCAGATTTTGCTGAATGTTTGCTTTCTGTATTTTTTGTTATTTATTTTGTTTGTTTGTTTGTTTGGGGACCACACCCTGTGGTTCTGGGGGGATACTTCTCATTCCAATCTTAGGAATTGTTTTTACTGTGTTGAGGATATTATGCAGTAACAGGAATCAAACCCCAGTATCCTGTCAGGGGAAAATTTAAAAAATAAATATTATAATAACTCAGATATGTGATAGATGCCTGTTAAGCCCTTCTCCACCCCCACCTTGACCAAATATGCCTGTTAAGCCTTTCTCCACCCCACCTTCTTGATCCCCTTTGATCTGGTATTTCACCTTGAGGCATCAAAGGCCTGCTGCCATCTTCCAATGCCCCTCCTAATTGGAAGTTGACATATTGTTCTTGCCTTTTCTTTTGAAAAAGGACAAGTTCGCCCTCTGATTGAACATTGTGGTGTTTAACCCCGGACTAGGTAGGTTCCTTAAAAGACACCTTTCTAAAAAAAAAAAAAAAAAAAAGAGGCACAAGATAATTTTTCTCCCTTTTTTCTTTCCTTTTTTAAATTTATTTTATTTTACTTTAATTTTTTATTTATCCATCTAGATTTTGTCGATTTCTTTGTTTTGGAGTGGTTATTACAGTTGATGTTTCCGTTTATGTATAATATATATATTTATATATATTCTTCCTTTCTCTTCTTTCTTTACGTGCTCTGCCATGTTTTTATGTCAAGATCATGGCTTTTATGTGGTGCTTACCTTTACTGCTGGAATGCTCACTGCATATATTATTTCACGTGACAATCCTTTTTGGACTGCTGGAGTGATTCACCGGTTTCCCCTGCGTCTCTCAAACCGAGGATGAAAGCCTCTAGATGGACCCCGCCCATTTTCGGTGTATTTGATTTTTACTCCAGTGTATTACTTTTCTCTTCTTCAAACAAAACCATGTATCTTGATCTATCTAGTCCTGACCCCCAGTTACATAAGGAAATAAGGGAGCTACCAAGACCACACAGGTAAGACCACTGGGTAGCAAGTTAGGCACAGAGGAGACCACGTACTCTTGCAGGCCTGGGGCTGAGGGAGGTAGGTATGGAAGGTAGGATGGGAACGGAGGTGTAGGGAGAACAATTCAGCGAAGGGAATCCCCCTGATATTAAGTTATCACGTACCTAAATATTATTGTCAACAAGAGCTTTCTTTACATGCAAAAATTAGGGGTGAGGGGAGGACAACTTTGGTGGTGGTAATTCCCCTGATTCAATATTAATATGTACTTAAAATATTACTGTGAAAGATATGTAACCCACTTTGCTCAAAA
>PVKC010052930.1:0-10198 GCA_004027635.1 Crocidura indochinensis
AGTCACTCCTGGCAGGCACGGGGGACCATATGGGAACCGGGGGATCGAACCGTGGTCCATCCTAGGCTAGCGCAGGCAAGGCAGCAGGCACCTTACCTCCAGTGCCACCACCCGGCTCCCAGGAGTGATTTCTAAGTACAGAGCCAGGAGTAACTCCTGAGCATTTCTGGGTATCACCCAAAAACCAAGAAAAAAAAAAAAGAATATAAGATTGTATCAAGAAGGGCAAATACAAACATAATTATGGTGAAAGAGAGTGAGTAAAAGAGAGGAGCAAAGATCTTATTTATCTATTTATTAATTATTGGTTTTGGGGTCAAAACTGGCCGCGCTCAGGGGTTACTCCTGGCTCTATGCTCAGAAGTCGCTCCTGGCAGGCTCAGGGGACCATATGGAATGCTGGGACTCGAACCACCGACCTTCTGCATGCAAGACAAACGCTTTACCTCCATGCTATCTCTCTGGCCCCCATATTTACTTTAAACTTTTATTTAAAAATACTTTATTTAACTATTGTGAGACCATATTTAAAGAAATAATAGTTGAACAATTCCCAAACCTTAGAGAAGAAGTAAACAAAAGTCAAAGAGGGGCCAGAGTGAATGGCAGAAAAGGGAAATGCAATAGCCACTGTCTTCTTTTGAACTTACTGATGGTAATCCAGGAGCTGACGATACCAAATTTGACACAGAACTGTGTCTCCTTTAGGCTAAGCAGCATGTAAATTGGTATCATGGATGATGAAGCTGATTTCCATTTAGTAATTTACCTTTCTCAGTAAAGTCAAAGTCAATCTTACAGATTTCAAAACTGGGATTTATAATTGAACAAGTTCAGTCACATTTTGGTAGTTTCAAAATAGAAATTTCTACTTAAAAAAAAAATTCCTTGAGCTTAGGAATCACTCCTGGAGTATTATATGGGGTGTTAGGAATCGGACCTGGGTCCACCATGTGCAAGGCAAGTGCCTTAACCTGTTGTCCTATTGCTCTGACCCCAACTTGAATTTCCTTTTTTTTTCCCAAGTTTTTTTTTTTTTTGAGGGGGGGGTCACACCCAGCTGCACTTAGGGGTTACTCCTGGCTCTATGCTCAGAAATCGCCTCCAGCAAGCTCGGGGACCATGTGGGATGCCAGGAATCAAACCATAGTCCTTCTGCATGAGAGGCAAATGCCCTACCTCCATGCTATTTCTCCGGTCCCATCAACTTGGATTTCTTAAGAGGAATTCTAGTGGGCAGAGGAGGTAGCACAGAGGTTTGGAGCACATAACTCTCATGCAGGAAGCCTACAATCTTCCACAATGCACAGTTTCTATCCCTGCCAGGAGTGACCCCTAAGTACTAATCAAGATACAATCCCCTTCAGGGGTAGCCCCCAAATATACCCCCTCCCAAAAGGTCAACACTATTGGCAGGAATTTTAGGAGTGTAGCCAGTTACTTGTTCTTATTTGAGCTCTTAAAAACATTGCCTTCAACCCCCTTATGTAACATAAGAAGTACTGTCTAGCATATAGGTCCTAACTGACTAGCACTGTGCCATTTCCTTATTTAAATACTTCCATATACCAGTATGTAGGAATCAATGTCTTAAATGACACAAACAACGCTATAAATATCAATAAAAATTCATTAGTTAAAATTGCCCCCAATTTAATAACGATTGCAGACACATCCATGTCTGATTATAGTGTGACTCAGCTGATGCTAAATGTATGTCACTTGTTGATCGATCTCACGCTGAGTGCAACAGGATAGGAGGCAGCATTTTAAAAGCTAGATGCTTTTGATTGAAGAGCAGTTACTAATTCAGCAAGAATTTGAGAGGTCTAACACCAGGTAGACAATTTCCCACTTGATTGAAACTACCTAATGGTGTTACCCTATAGTAATAATAGAGGAAGATATTAGGACAGTGAGTGGCGCTGGCAGAGATGTTTAACTGTTTAATGAGCTGAGAAAGGTCGAGGATTGCACTGGAGGGGTGCAAGGAGGGACAAAGGAGCGGGTATGGCCTCCTGCCCTCTTCACTCAGTGAGTGGAGTCTGCATATATTCTGAATTTTAACTGAGGAAAGATATCTACCTGGCCTCAGATGGAACAAAGACTAGGTGCAGCCTTTTATTTTACACATTTAGGTCATTTTACCAGTTCTTATTCCCACTCAGATAAGACAAAGAAAACTAGCTAGTGTTTGCCAGCTTTCAATTCTGACCTAGTTTTCCTTTCAGCTTCTACAATGAGTAATCAGAAATGAATATTCCCTCCAAGTTAGAGGATTTAGCAAACATATGAGTATATATACATGAGTACTGTATGTTCATTACTAAACTACTTTGATTTTGGGGGGAATTTGATTTTTTTTGGTCATACCTGGAAATGCTCAGGGGTTGCTTCTGATTCTGCATTCAGGAATCACTCCTGGTGGGCTTGGGGGAATTATATTGGATGCTGAGGATTGAACCCGGTTTGGCTACATGCAAGGCAAAAGCCCTTCCCACTGGACTATTGCTTTGGCCTCTCAGTACTAAACTACTTTGGGGGAGGGGGCAGGGTTCTTCTAACACTGAAAACAGCTGTAACTAATTCCACTCATTTTTTTTTTTAAATTTCAGGAATCCCTGTAAATTTTCAGGCAATTCTTTCATTCTTTTTTATTTGAGATTTTGGGGTATTCTTTTAAAAATTAATATCTTGTTTTTATTTTTTGGTTTTTGGGCCACACCTAGTGACGCTCAGGGGTTACTCCTTGCTATGCGCTCAGAAGTCGCTCCTGGCAGGCACGGGGGACCGTATGGGAACCGGGGGATCGAACCGTGGTCCGTTCTAGGCTAGTGCAGGCAAGGCAGCAGGCACCTTACCTCCTGCGCCACCTCCCGGCTCCCAAAAAAATTAATATCTTTATTTAGGCACCATGATTACAAACATGCTTGTAGTTGGGTATTAGTTATACAGATGATTCTTTCGATGACAGCTATCCTTTACGAACTGATATTTCTAAGACTGAAATAAAGAGTTCAGGCAAACTAAGCTTAACACAGAGGAACTATCTTTAATAGTCAACTCAGTCATACAATCTTCATTGTATGCATATGAGCAATACTAACAAGAAATGACACGAAGATCTACACACAGGTACCTTCACTGGTATAAAAACAACGAATGCTTGGGTCCAATCACCAGCTGGTGGCATTAGGGATATTTATAAAGGAATGTATGCAGAACCCAAGCAACTGTTCATGCTTTCTTACACCAAAGGAGAGTTTACACTCCTGAGCCTAAGGGGGTAAAATTGTCAACGGCAGGAAATGTGAACCACTGAATAATCTCCCAAGACTTGGAGCTACAAAAGGGTTATTACCCATCATTTGGAGACATGATAGTTAGCAAATACCAAAGAAGGTGCATCTTGGCTTTTCACATGAACTATGTCTCCAGTTTTCTAACTCAAATAAAAAGACCAGAGAATACTGTTCCATCGAGAGAACTCAAGTCTATTAGTTATTCTTGCAGATTATTTCCTTGACATTCGCTAGATCCTTATTCAAAAGTTAGTTCTCTTCTTTAAGTCTTCCCTTTGTTCTCTGCTTCCTGGACTATCTAAATGAAAGAGTATATTTCTGAAATATATGTGGGTAAGGGAATGGGAAATACTGAGTTAAAGGTGGTGGTGGTGGGGAATCCACAACAGTCCTTCATGGATTTGCCAAAACTCACCATCAGAGGGCACAACGGTACTGCAATAAACAACCCTCAAATTCTGCCACGGAGAGAGTCTCTGGTGTACCTAGAAAACACAAAGATACATTCACTGTCAGCACAACTGTCACATGTATGTGTGTGTATGGTAAACAGCTGCTGGTTTGCTAGTATGTACTCTTTGGATAAACGTATTGTTTTAAAAACATACTTCTCTTGGGACTGGAGCATAGTACAGCGAAGAGGGCTGATTCAGGTTCGATTTCTGGCATTTATGTATGGGCCTCTAAACACCACCAGGAGTGATCTAATAGCACAAAGCCAGGCGCAGGCCCTGTGCACTGCTAGGTGTGAGCCAAAACCAAAAACCAAGAAATACTTCTTTCTCAAACTCCTGATATCCTAAGAGAATGGTTTAAAATATTTTGGTTTGTTTCAAAGATGTTATACAGATCTATTTACAAAACATACAAACTGTTTTCTCATTTATGTTTAAAAACATAATGCTGGTTTTAACTTTACCCAAATCAAGACTAAAGTTTCTGGCTGCTTCTTTCTTCTCCTGCAAGTTAGATAGACCTACAAATGGTCGTCTGTCTGCCTGTCTGTCTATTTATATCATATATCTATATTTCACTCTGTATTTTTTTTACTAAATAGAAGAGTTATTAAAAACATGAATTTTAGTCACCTGGTCTTTCTCTTCACCTTTAAACAAATTTTGTCCAGGTAACCTCACTCTTGGATTTTTTTAAATCACAACCTTCTGTATGTTAGAAGGAAATCACTTTCTGTTTTGAGTATCTCCTCAAAGGGTCTTTATAAAATTAGGGTTAGAATTCAGGTTCTCACAATTAAATTAGTTTTAGAAATAATGCATTTCTTTGATGCTTATTACTTAGAAAAATGCTTTATCCCTCTGTACCAATATTAACCATTTGTACCTCTAAGACCTCCAAATCTCCAAATCCCCAAGTTCATGACTCTGTAAAAGAACATGGGGTGAGGGGACAGCTCAGAGTTGGGCTCCAGATTCTGAATGCATCAGTGTGAAGGCTCAACTCTGGGACCACAATGTCCTTTGGGTCTTGCACCATTTCAGCAACTCACCATAAACAGCTGTGGGAATTGCTATATGTAGCCCCCAAACCAAATAATAATAATAAATAGAATATTTTCTTTTCCAATATTTAAGCAATGAAGGAAAACTGAATTTATTTCATCGATATGTCATGTGAAGAAACTCATGTCCTAGGAGTCTGACTTATCAATTACTTTGCATTTACTTAGGTTTGTAAATCAACTTCTTTTACATTTACACTTGGTCTCTTGAAGAGGCAAGGTGGTGCTGAACAGCTTAGGTAGTGGGTGGCTGCTATTAATAATTTTCCTCACTGCTTCCTTTGTTCTTGAATGCTGACAAAGCACAGGTGAAAGACAGGATTAAAGAAAAAGTAAAATTAGAGTCTGTATTTTGTACAAAAGCTGGGGGGGGGATGCTATTGTTCTTAGGAAAAGAATGGGTGAAGTTTCAGAGGTACAGCATTAGGTTGGTCTGACACTGTAAAATAAATCAGGAATAATTGGGGCTGGCGCAATAGCACAGGGGTAGGACGTTTGCCTTGCATGTGGCTGACCCAGGACAGACCTCGGTTTAATCCCCTGGCGCCCCATATGGTCCCCCCAAATCAGGGGCGATTTCTTACCACATAGCCAGTAGTAACCCCTGAGTGTTACTGTGTGTGGCCAAAACAAAACAACAACAACAAAAAAGAAGTTAAAAAAAATCAGGGGCCGGAATAACAGCGCTAGAGGTAAGGCATACTTGCCTTGCAAGTGCTAGCCTAGGACAGACCTCAGTTCAATCCCCTGGCATCCCATATGGTCCCCCAAAGCCAGGAGCGATTTCTGAACGAATAGCCAGGAGTAATCCCTGAGCGTCAACAGTTATGGCCCAAAAACAAACAAAACAAACAAAAAATCAGGAAATAATAAAGAATATGCATTTGCATGTGGACATATGTGTGCAGGAAGTAAATTAAATACAGCAATATTAATTATGATGGACCAAGTTGAGAGGTACCAGATTATGCATGTACTTTCTGCAATTTTTCCTACAAGTTTGAATTTGTTTCAAAATCCGTTGTGAAAAAAAGTAATATTAATATTATTAATGGATCCTAAAAGGACCTGTTACATACTTCTCTTATTTTGATGTAAGATATCATTACTGACTTTTCTGCCCCTTTTAAAAACTGCTGCAAAAATATAGATGATAAAAAAAAAATCAGAATAAAGATGTCCCTAGTAATTTACACTCTGCAATTTTGTCTATTAACTACCTCAGACTTGCCTAACTTTTTCAACTTGGGGTAAACTAAAAGAGAAGAAAGTGTGAGAAGTGCGGAGAAGTTAGCTCACAACATTTCTTATCTTTTTTTTTTTTCTTATCTTAATGAAATGAATGATTCTCCAACTCCAAGGAAGCCTTGTGTGTTTTTCCTTGCTGTCCAAACTTCAGCTAAGAATGAAAAAGAATGTAGGTACCACTCATGTATAAATAACCCCAGGCCTTTTTAATTCCTCTGTAAGGAGCAGGACCCAACAGCTGTTCTAAAAATCACTCTTCACCCTCCCACATGTTGGGTAACTTGTGACAGACTCGGCAGTGAGAAGCCGAGTCACTGAAAGGGAAATAAAACAGAAGCTAACTTCAGAATCTCTTTCCCATACTGGTTCAAAACACAGACAACCTGGGGCTTGAAAATCCCCAACACCATGATTCTATTTAATTGCAAATTTCAACCTGGGAATATGAATTGTTTATTGGCTGAATGATAATAATGTTCCTTTACTACGTGCAGACTTCAGACAATAGGACTATTGGAAGAAGAAATCTACTTTCAGTGAGTTCATTATTTTAAACAATTTCTGTCTTTTCTGTCTTTAACCCACTGGTGCTTAGGGCTTACACCTGGCTCTGAGCTCAAGGATTACTCCTGGCAGGGCTCTGGGGATAATATCTGATGAAAGGGATCAAACCCAGATCAGCATCTTGCAAGGCAAGCATCCTACCCAACTGTGCTATCATACCCACTCCAGCCCTTAAACACACAGTTTTGGGAAAACTCAGTTGTTTTTTCTTTTTAATTTTTTTTGTTTGTTTTTTCGGGCCACACCCATTTGATGCTCAGGAGTTACTCCTGACTAAGCGCTCAGAAATTGCCCCTGGCTTGGGGGGACATATGGGAGACGCCGGGGGATCGAACCGAAGTCCTTCCTTGGCTAGTGCTTGTAAGGCAGACACCTTACCTCTAGTGCCACCTTGCCGGCCCGGAAAACTCAGTTTTTAAGCTATCTTTAGCAAACGTATTTTATTTTCATTTTATTGATGGGAACGGAGGTGGAGGGAGGACAATTCGGTGATGGGAATTCCTCTGATTCAATGTTAACATGTACCTGGAATATTACTGTGAACGATATATAAGACACTATGATTAAAATAAAAATTATATTTAAAAAATAAAATAAAATATATACAATAAAAAAACTGTAAACAAAGCCATTCTGGAGTATAAAAATAAATAATAAACACATTGCCTAAGAATTATAACAAAGGCTTTTGTAGAATACCAAGGGATAAAATCAAATAACATAGCTAAGATTTTCATAGATAATTCAAAACTGAAAACACCCAGACTAGACCGGTCTTCACCTCACACTGTCTGACAGAAGCAGGGCAGGGACTAGAGGAGGAAAAGTCAATTTCTGCCCCAACTTTACATAGACTGGGGGGGTGGGTGAGGTGACGGCGGCATCTCTTTATCCACATCACTCTCCATTTTTCCTCCTCAGATTTTAAAGCTGATCCTGTTTTTCAAAATTACTCTAGCACAGTGCGGCTCTACAGAGAATGTGAGGCTATTATAACAAACACATAAATTCTGAAATACAAATTAAGCTTCGCAACTGCTCTATTAAATTCCATCTCAGCACTACATTGGCACTAAGCTGCATATTGGCACAGGGGCAGGTAGAACACTCACACCCAGAGAATTCATATCCCCAGTCTTTGGAATTCATGGCCATGTTACCAAGGGAAAGCAAAGCTGTAGATGGAAAGAAGGCTTCTAAGTTTAAGAGAGGAAAAATGATCCGGTGGTGATTTCTGGAGAGAATCCAAGTTATCACAGGAGTTTTCAGAAAGAAAAGGTTGGCTGGGGGACCCAGCGATGACAATGTGAGAAAGACACCCACACACACCATGTTGCCAGAAGAAATGGAGCAGAAGCAGGAAAAGATGAGGAAACGTTTCCCCTCCAGTACCTCTAGAAAAGCACAGCAGGGCTTGAGTCCAGTGAGACCTGAAACGAACTTCTAATAACAGTGAACTATATGATAACGTATTGAGGTCAGTAGAAGCCGCATAATTCCTGGCAATTTGTGAGCAGCAATAATAAGAAAACACTATTATAACCTCCAAGTCTCCCAGACACAAAGAAAATACAGCCAGTGAGGATTCTCGTTAAGAGAAGAGAGAAAAAGCATGTAGCAATTTGTCGGGAAAAGTATAAATATTTCTTGGTGCAAAGCTCCAAAAGAAATATCTGATGTATTTCTTCCTATAGTTCAGTGTAGAGGCAGTTTTATTTACTTATTTATTTGATCTTTTCCACCTCTGCATATGAGTTTATCCATTATCTAAATCTACTGTAGACTATTCCTAAAAGAGCAGTTAGGCCATTTTTAGATTTGAATAATACTGGAGTAAACATCTGTAATGTATTTTCTAGGTACCTATTAAACATAGGCACATCAGTATATATCTAAGAGTAGACTTGTTTGGTTAGTCTGAACACACCGTGCAAAGTGACAGGTAATAATTGAAATTTAAAAGAGTTTCAGATGTTCCTAAATGTTGTGAATACCTGATATAACCAGGTTTGATGCATTCTGGCCATTCTCCTAGGAATGCATTATTATCTCCAAATATCTTTTACTAGGTTACTGAGGTAGACTTTATTCATGTCTGTTGACATTATGGATACTCTTGAATAAACCTTTGAAATCTCTTACTCACTCACTTTTTTCTTTTGCTAATTATTGATTTTCCTACCTTATTAAATTCCTTAAAATGGTTTGGACAGAAGGCAACATAAATATATTTTGTTATATATATTTTCCCCCACCATGTAACTTGTTCATACCCCCACACCTGCCCCAAGTGCGCTTTCTCTCACTCCCCTTCTTCCTATCCTTTTCCCTCCTCTTCTAGCTACTGAACACAGAGTCTCTAGCTTCTCTAAGACTTGGTCTAAGCCACTAAGTCATTTTCCAGTTTCTTCTGACCTGGGATCCCAGTAACCATCACTGCAGCACAAGCAAAGGCACCAGAGTTTCAATTCACAGTCCAAATTTGCAGGGCAAGAGCTTTAGCCACTTCTCAGGCTCCCTACTTCTCATTTTCTTACATGCAGTTTGATAAACAACAACCCCAAAATATTCATGTAACCCTATCAGCAACCCTTTCCTAGACAGTCAGTCCTTTAAACCTTCAGGACAAGAATCAATCATATAAATGAAATACTATATATAATCTAAAGTAGAACTGCAGGAGCATATGAATATTTTGCATCATTTGACATTTTGAGGGATTGCCAATTTGTTTTTATCCAGTGGCTATACCGTTTATATATCTACTAGCAATGTATAGGAATGCCAATTTCTCTAACTGCCCATCAACATTAGAGGTCTTTTTTTTTTTTTTTTTTTAAATTTTTGGGTCACACCCGGTGGTGCTCAGGGGTTACTCCTGGCTCCATGCTCAGAAATTGCTCCTGGCAGGCACGGGGGACCATATGGGGCACCGGGATTCGAACCGATGACCTTTGGCATGAAAGGCAAACGCCTTATAGAGGTCTTTTTTTAATAGCCATCTGAATTGATGTGAAGTGGCATTTCATAGTGGCTTCCATCTCACTGATGAGTAATGTTGATAAGCATTTTCTTGTAAGCCTACTTATTGGCTGTCTTTATATTTATGTTGGAGAAATGTCTGTGTAGATTCTTTTGCCACGTTTAAATTAGGTTGTCTTATTATTATTATTTATAATAATATCTTTATTTAAGCACCATGATTACAAACATGCTTGTATTTGGGTTTCAGTCATAATAAATAATATCCCCTTCACCAGTGCAACCTTTCCACCACCAATGTTTCCCATCTTTCTCTTCCCCCACCCCCTGCCTGTATTCAAGACAGGCATTTTATTTATCTTACTTACTACCATTGTTGTGATATCTTAGTTAGTGTAGTTATTTGTGGTAAGCTTCTAATCCTGGGATGGTCCTTCCAGCCCTCATCTCTATTGTCTCTGGGTATTACTACAATACTCTCTTTTATTTTTCTTAAATCCCACAGATGAGTGAGACTATTCTGTGTCTATCTCTCTCCCTCTGACTTATTTCACTCAGCATAATAGTTTCCATGTCCATCCAT
>PVKC010052931.1:0-10201 GCA_004027635.1 Crocidura indochinensis
TGTGTGTGTGTGTGTGTGTGTGTGTGTGTGTGTGTGTGTGTGTGTGTGTGTGTGTGTGTGTGTGTGTGTGTGTGTGTGTGTGTGTGTGACACACAGCAATCTGTTGGTCTTGCTAGTATGGCAACATGGTGCAGAGCACAGACATGAGAGCAGCAAGATGAGGCCACTGACCTTTGCATGAGCTGTCTGATGCAAGAAATGACATTTTGATACAAACTGTCTAAATTGGAATAAATGAGAAGTGCTCTAAAATGGTTTCCAGAGTGTAATGTGGGATTTAGAGGAAGAAGATGAGGTCACATGACCATCAGATCCCAGAGTTGATTTGATGATCAGCGACAGCCCCCACTCCCCAAGCCCCCACTCACAGTTATTTGTCAGTAGAAATTGGTGCCTCACGTGGAGAATGAGGCAGCATTAGGGGTGGTAAACTGAGATTGCATTGTGGTGATGTTTCCATTGGACCTAGCTGCTTGGCTTGGATTTGGTCATGTGAAGACATGGACATGAACCAAACAGTGGGGGCTCCAGGCTGTGTCCTGAACCAGCAAAAGGACATCAATGAACTGTTGAAAGGATCTTAATGAGTGGAGAGATATTTATAAGGTGAAGTAGTGCAACTATCCTTGGTCCCAACTTGTATTCTTGTATAGGTGTCAGACTGATGGAATGGCGGCAGTTTATTGGAAGTTATTTTAGCATCTTATTTTATCTTTTATCAGCATCTAATTTTTTTTTAAACAAATCATTAGGACTTTTTAACACTATGAATTACAGACTTACAAAGTTATCCATCAAGTTTCAAACATCTATCCTTTCACCAATGCCTACTTCCCTCCATCAGTATGGGAGACCATATGGGATTCCGGGAGTCAAACCATTGCTCTTCTGCATGCAAGGCAAATGCCGTATCTCCATGCTATCTCTCCAGCCCCTCTAGGAAGTTTCTTTATATTCTATATGTGAGAGATGATTGAGTCTCTCTCCCTCTGACTGGTGATTTCACTCAGCATGATACTCCAGATCCATCTGCATAGCAGTAAACTGTGGCCACCAGAAAAAGGAAAGTTTGTTTTGTTTTGTTTTGTTTTGTTTTTGGTTTTTGGGCCACACCCAGTGACGCTCAGGGGTTACTCCTGGCTATGCGCTCAGAAGTCGCTCCTGGCAGGCACGGGGGACCATATGGGAACCGGGGGATCGAACCATGGTCCGTCCTAGGCTAGCGCAGGCAAGGCAGCAGGCACCTTACCTCCAGCACCACCACCCGGCTCCCAAGGAAAGTTTTATTGTTCTCTTTGTATAGGCCAGTGGTTGGCAAGCAGCGAGCCCCATGTGGCTCTTTACACTTTTTAAAGTGACTCTTCTGTGTGCCAGGCAGCCGCTCCAGGAGTCAGGACTCTGCTCCTAGCCTCTGTCAGTCCTAACTCCTGGAGCGACCGCTGGGCACACAGAAGAGCCACATTAAAAAGTGTAAAGAGCCACGAACTGCAGCTTGCCAACCACTGGTATAGGCATAGCACATCTTGAGTTAGGCTGACCCTAAGCCAAGGGTCTCAAACTCGCAGCCCGTGGCCCTGCCCTAGAAAATCTTGTTTTGTTTTGTTTTAGTTGTTTGGGTCACACCCCCCAATGTTCAAGTCTTACTACTGACTTTGCACTCAAGGATCACCCAGACTTTGCCTCCTGCAGTCCCCAGGTAAATTGAGTTTGCAATCCCTGCCCTAAGTACTTGATTTTCTGAGGCACACTTGTGAATAGGATAGATTTTTATTTATTTTTTGGTTTTTGGGCCACACCTAGTGACACTCAGGGGTTATTCCTGGCTATGCGTTCAGAAATCGCTCCTGGCTTGGGAGACCATATGGGATGCCAAGGAATCGAACTGTAGTCTGTCCTAGGTTAGCGTGTGCAAGACAAACGCCCTACAGCTTGTGCCACCACTCTGGCCCCAGCTTGATTTTTTTGTTTTAATAGCTCTTCTGTTTCATTATATATAAGAAAGCCATGGGCTTTTACTTGTTAATTTTGTCATCTACCACTTTACAAATATATTGTTTCTAGGAGTTTTTCTTATAGAATCTTTAGGGTTTTCTAAGTATGGTATTGTGTCATCCACAAATAGTGAGAGCTTGATTTCTTTCTTTCCTCTCTGGATGTCCTAATATCTTTTTCTAGCCTTATTGCTATGGCAAGTACTTTGGGTAGATAGATATGATGAGAGTGGGCATCCTTGTCTTGTGCCTGATCATTTGGGGGATGGGTTAGGTCCCACCTGGCTTCGCTCAGGGGTTCCTCCTGGCTCTGCACTCAGAAGTCACTCCTGGCATGCTCAGAGAACCATATGGGATGTCGAGAATAGAATCAGAGTTCATTCAGGGTTGGCCACATGCAAGGCAAATGCCCTACCGCTGTGCTATTGCTCTAGCCCTCATGCCTGATACTTGAGAGAAAGCCTCCAGTATAATTTTAGTTTAGCTGTGGGCTTGTGTATTTAGCTTCTTATTTCATCTGATTCCAGTCAACCTGAAACTATGTTAAAATAAAAGATTGGAAAAAAGAAATGGTAGCAGATCCTCATTAGCAAATCTAATGTCCTAAGGAAGTAAAATAAAAAGCAGTCGAACTGGTCTCCACTAGGAAGCTTGTCACTGGCGTGAGAGTATAAATTAGGTAGGGGGGCACCAGGATAATGGGGAAGAAGAAAGTTCCTACCAGGTTAGGGGGCAGAAGGGAAACTGGGGACATTAGTGGAGAGAAATGGGCACTGGTGAAGGGATGGATGTTTGAAACTTGTGCATGGATAAGCTTGTAACTAATTCGTGATGTTAAAAAATCTAAATGAGGGGGCCGGGCGGTGGCACTAAAGGTAAGGTGCCTGCCTTGCCTTGTGCTAACCTAGGTCGGACCGCGGTTCGATCCCCTGGTTCCCCATATGGTCCCCTGTGCCTGCCAGGAGTGACTTCTGAGCGAATAGCCAGGAGTAACCCCTGAGCGTCACTGGGTGTGACCCAAAAACACCAAAAAAAAAAAAAAAATCTAAACGATTAGCTTTAAAAAATGAAATGCTGATAAAAGATAAAATAAGATGTCATAAAGACTTCCAATAATATCCTAAGTCTTTTGTTTTGGAGTAGAGACTCTCCTAGCAGTGTTTAGGCCATCAGTTCAGCACAAGGCCCCAAGGATGTGATGCCTCTTGGGCCCTGTGGTGAACCGAGAGGCCCAGGGCACCCACCCTGGTGGTACTTGGGGTCTCCAGGGCAGCATTCGTGGATGCTCAAGGGACCACGAGGTGCTGACAGCTGAAACTGGGCCAGTACACGCTGAGCAGCGCTTTCAGCTGTGCTTACATCTCTGGGCCTGTGAAACGGATGGATGTGCGTTCCACAATCCCCAGAGAGGGAGAGACATCCCCGTGCCCCCAATCTGGGTAGGACAAGAGACGCAGGTACGGCAGCAACTCCGACACAGGAAATATTCCAAATACGCTCTGGAAGGAATAGCAGAAACTCACACCGCAAGCTATTCACCCTCAGGCCAGTTGCCCAGCTATATAGAACCATGAGACAAGATGGCAGCCACCTCTCTAGGCCCCCCTGAGTAGCCTTTATTGGAATAAACAAAGTCCCCGGGCAAGAAAACCAAAAGAACCAATCGAGAGACATCTAATTAGAAGGCAAAATGAGGGCCAATCCACAGGCCTCTACCAACACTGGCCCCAGGTCTCATCCTTCCGCTCAGGTAAAGCTCAGGTTTAGATTTCTGTAAAGAGCCAGCAAACATGGAGAGTGACAACACCCTCCCCCAGGTGCTTTTGAACATTTGGCGGGTTTCAGGTGATTCACACCCAAGTAATCCAAATAAGAACCCAAATAAGAGAGATTTAAGCGATATATGTTCTCCTCTGAAAAATCTGTCATCCTCCAGGATTTACTGGCCAGGACCAGCGAGTCTCTTCCCCATTCCATAATGCAGGTTGTCTTATTTCAAGGTGGTCCAAGGTGAAAAAAATTTGGAGCCAGAATGATAGCACAGCAGTAGGGCATTTGCCTTGCAGGCAACTGACCTGGGAAAGACTCGGGTTCCATCCCTGGCATCTCATATCCCCCAAGCCTGCCAGGAGTGATTTCTGAGTGCAGAGATAGGAGGAACCCCTGAGTGCTGCCTGGTGTGGTCCAAAGCCATAAATAAATAAAATTAAAAAAAAAAAAAATCTTGTAGGTGAGTAGCCACTGCACAAAGCATGAGGTCTGAGGAAGGGTGGAGGTTGGGGTCACAGAAAGTAAAGGTCAGGAAGGGACCACAGTTGGCAAAAAGGTTGAGAAACATGACCATGATGTCGATTAAACACCCAGGGTTTAGCAGCAGCACGAATTGACCTTTAAATTCTGCTTCAAAAAGTTCTTGCTGGTGCCTCCTTTTAGATATGCTGTTGAAGACGGTGAGGGGCTGATTCAGTTCAGAAATGGGAAGAAACCATGTTTGCTAACAGTTTCTAGCATGTGTCAATTATTTAGGGGGCCAGAGAGATCGTACAGGGGTCCAGAAGCTTGCCTTGCATCCCGCTGACCTACCCATGCATGTCTCCCAAGCAACTCCAGGTGGCACACTCGAGTACAGAGCACTTGGCATCACTGGATGTGGTCCACACATGCATGCTCAAAGGAATCATTTTATTTCTCATTTTTGTCTTCGTTGAGATGTCCTGGGACCAGGACACCAGGTTGTGGCACCAGGGATCGCTACAGTGCTGCTGTTGGGAAGCCTCCAGTGATGTTTATGGTCGGCGCCAGGCATCAAACTCATAGTCTCACACTTGCCCCATCTTTCCTCCCTACTGACTACTATCTGTGCCCTTTGCAGCTCTTATAATGGAGACCTCAGGCTTGAGGAGTGACTCACTCACTCTGGGACCTAGGCCTCATTGGTATTGAACAAAGTTCTTCTGTTTTATTGTTCCCTTTTTTTGCTGGTAGTTGGTTTTTTGGGGGAGGCTATTTTGGGGGTATATGTGTGTTGTAACGATTTCACTTTATCCCACCTGCCCTTCCTTCATTTCTTCCTGCTCTGTTAGTTGGCCATTAGGTTGTATTTTATGATGAATGTGTATTCTTTTTCCTTTTTGCCTCCGTGTCTTTCCCTAAAATTACCTTCTGTAAAATTGGAAGGAAGTCACTTTCATTTAGATTTTGAAACCTGCAAATAAGATGCATCTCTTGTACTGTTTCTTGCTTTTTCCGCTGAGCGTCTTTTAGTTTTTTTTTTTTGGGGGGGGGTCACACCCAGCGGCGCTCGGGTTGCTCCCTGGCTCTGTGCTCAGAAATTGCTCCTGGCAGACTCAGGAAATCATGGAAATTGAACCATGGTCTGTTCTGGTTCTGCTTCGTGCAAGGCAAACACCTTACCGCTGTGCTATCTCTCCAGCCCCTGAGCATCGTTTCTAAGATGTGGCCATGGATTGGCATTGATCTACCATGACATCTGACCACCGTCTTTCCTTGCCCTGTGTCCTTTCCACATCCCGGTCACTTAGGGAACAGCCCACTCCCATCCTGACAGATCACTCCCCTGTACCCTGGGCAAATGCCTGATTCCTCTTGCGGGGATCAGATTGGCCAACTTATATTTTCTACCGACCCTTTGCCCTCCAGAACATTGACTCTGAAGCCCCGTGTATACTACAATGGCTCCTGAACCCTGACTCTGCACCCCCTTGGCACTGCCCGGCTTTCTCTTGCAGGAACTTTCTTGCCAGGCTGGGACTCCTTGTTCTCATTCAGACTCAACAGCCACTGAGGGTTTCCATGTGCCGGCGAGTTTCCTGGGCCCCCTCCTAAAGGAGTTTGCTCTTTTTCGTGTTCTCTGTGTTAGTCGCATGTTCAGGATTACACGTCACCAATAAGTTCTGCTGCATATTCATTGCACGGAAAATGAGTCCTGTGATCAGCTTCATGCATTTTTCAGGCACTTGTTTGCCGTGTAATTTGCACATAATTAAGTGCTTCGCTACTTGACTAGGAAAATGTCCTCTGGTATGCAAACCGCTTTCTACATGGGTGTTTCCATCTGGGCAGGAGCCTTCCTTGATGTGTGTTAGGGGTGAGTCTCCTTCCGTTTGCTCTCCTGCACCTTTATTAAGCCAACTGTCATTCTCCTGTGGTTGGTGATGGTTCTTTGGTTCTATATGAAGTTCCATAAAACCAGCTTATCTCTGTTCTACGACATTATTCTTTATCTTTTTTGGTTTTGTTTTTTTGGGGGGTGGGGTAGGGGTGGGGTGGGGGAGTCATACTCTGTGTGCTCAGGTTGCTTGCAACAAGTCTAGTATCCTCTCCACTTCGCTGTTGTTCCAGCTCCATTATTCCAGCTCCAAATGTGGGGCCAGAGAGATAGCGTAGCAGTTAGGGCGTTTGCCATGCATGCAGCCAACCCTGGAGAGACCCGGTTCAATTCATGGCATCCCATATGAGTCCTCAACCTGCCAGGGGCAATTTCTGAGTATAGAGCCAGGAGTAACTCCTGAGTGCTTGTGGCCCCAAAATCGATTGATCCATCAATCAAGTTTAATAAGTTAAAAAGAGAGGGAGAGAGAGAGAGAGAGAGAGAGAGAGAGAGAGAGAGAGAGAGAGAGAGAGAGAGAGAGATGTATCTGAGGTTTGTTTTTCCAGGATTGAGACCATTAGGAAGCATTCTCCAGATTGAACACCCTAAACCTTCTGTGTGGCCCTGAACGAGGTCACACGTGTAACTGGCCAGGCTATCATGTCTCTCTAGGCAGTTCAGCCATCTCAGCCCATGGGCTCCATCCTTTGAACTCACTCTCAGTCCTCTTTCCATTCACTTCTCTGCAAACCACACGCTTCTCCTTGCATTTTATTCCCTTCATGGCTTGTGTAAGGAACTTTCTTCGGTTTCTCTCTTTGAACTCAACCGCTCTAGAAACTTCCCCCAAGGCCAGAGCACAACGCCTTGTTCCTCCATTCTTCCTTAGGCAGCTGGCTCCCCACTCCCTGTCATGATTGTCATTTATCGTGATTTGAGCAGTTAGTTACTAGACTCTTGCACAGTGCTGTGGACTTGATGGCTGAGTGTGTATCTTTCAGCAACACCACAGGGCAGGGAGCGGATGATGAAGGCTTGTCTCTGTTCATTTTCGGCCCCAGCAGGCCAGCGTGAGGGGCCTGGCATCCACCTTGTCTCCTGAAGTCTCGATTCTCACCACCAAACTTTGTGCCATCCGCATTCTCTCTGTATTTAAAAACTTTTCCATTTGCCAATCTGTCTCGTTCCTCCTTTTATTTTTAGCAAGTGCATTTATTTCGGGTTGGGTTTTTTTTGTTGTTGTTAATGAACCAAGTGAAAGGCATTTGTGGTCTATAACTCATGTGCGGGGCTCAGCACTACATGCGAATTAGGATTCCATTATCACTTAATTAGGCATTCCATTATGGCAGATGGGGGGGGCATCTCTGGCTTCTCCTGCTCTCTGACTAATCCTGAAACAATTTCTTCTTTGTGGACAAATATTAGCCCGTAATAATTAGCGCATTCAGCTACATGAAGGCTTTTTATTAAATCTCTTTCTCATTATGCTAGCTCCCTGCCCCCCCCCCCCGCCCCATCCCACCCCAAGTATGGGCTGATTTTATTTCATAGGATTTCTATCCACTTACGTGTTGAGTTCATGTTCATAAAGCACAGAGATGATTTCGGGAGAGTTTGGAAAGATCGTCCCCTGGTTTCAGGATTGAATGAAATGCTCTGATCGTTTCTATTACAAGATAATTAATTGGCAGGAGAAGCCCAGTAATGTGTGAACCAGAATACAGAATCAGGTTTGCTCTACCAGGTTATGAGGCATTGAGAGTTTGGGAGCTAGGGAGATAAGTACAACAGATAAAGTTACTTGCCTAGTCTACTTGCCAGCAGACTCGGGCTCCATTCCTGGCACCCCATATGGTCCCCAAGTGCTGAGCCTGGTAAACCCTGAGCACTACCAGTTTTGGCCCCCAAAGCTAAAGAAATAAAATACAGGTATAAAATAAGCAGATCTAAAATAGGCCAGGGGCTGGAGAGATTACACAGCAGTAAGGAATTTGCCTTGCATGCGGCCAACCCAGGACGGTTCCAGTTTGATTCCTGGCATTCCATGTGTTGACCATGCCAGGAGCAATTTCTGAGCACAGAGCCAGGAGTAACCCCTGAGCATCGTTGGGTGTGACCCCAAAACCAATAAATAAATAGACTGCTAAAAAAATAAATAAAAATAAAATAGGCCAGATAGAAAATTATCTTGAGAGCAGAGAAAGAAATGGAAATTTCAAGAGCTATACCCAGAAGAAAAGAATGTGTACAGATGCCCAATTGCTGATCACAGGCTCTATAGAAAGCAGCGGGTCTTTCTTTGTGATTGTTTGCAACTCTTCACTGTAGGGAATTCATTGGCCCATAACAGAGAGAGATTTGTTGGTAGATAAAATGGGGCCCAGCCATCCAGTGGGCCTGGATGAGGCAGGAGTTGCAAGTGTCTTCAGGGGAGCAGACGCAACTCAGAGACTGGAATGACCTGTGTAGATGGGCGAGAAGGAGTGTAGATCACTTGAATACACTTATAGTAGCTCAAGTAGCAGAATCAGCAAGGAACCGAATTTGAATTGTCTTGTTTTCATTGACTCAAAGACCTGCACATGGAAACAAGAGTCAGACTTGGTGGCAACATTAGAGAAAATGATGCTTCCCCAGCCTGGTAACAAGTGTGGGAAGAGCAAAGGCATCAGACGTGCAGTGTGCGTGGTCTTGGCTCTTCCAGGGCTCAACTTATGAGTATTCAATGAGTGATGTGATAAGATACTCATCATGTTTGATCCTGCCGTCAGTTAACTGGAATTTATGCTCAAGAATCCTTATTGTTCATCACCAAGTACAGTAGTTGTACTGTAGTTGATGTGGTAGTTGATATGCAGATGTAAGCGAAGAGGGAAAGATTTTAAAGTCTTTTTTTGAGCGGAGGAGGTATTTTAGGTCACACCCGGTGGTGCTCAGGTCATACTCCTGGCTCTGCGCTCAGAAATTGCTCCTCGAAGACACAGGGGACCTTATGGGATGCCGGGATTCAAACCACCATCCAACTTGGATTGGCTGCATGCGAGGCAAATGCCCTATCACTGTGCCCTGAAGTCCCTATTTTTTAATATTTATATCAAATATGATGCACCCATGAAAGGTTGTTTTGGAAAATCTTGGGTAGGAGGGTTGGAGAGACGAATGGAGAGAATGAGTGATCAAGTGCAATGCCATGGGTTGGAGAATCTTAAGGCATATACTTTCTGTTGACTATGAGTGTCTGTCTGTGTGGACAATTACTCTCATCTTCCCTTTTAGGAACTGTTATTCTCCCAACATTGCCCACTGATAGCAAATGTTAACATACTTTTTATTTTATTTATTTATTTATTTTGGAGAGGGAAGAGGGAAGGATTGGGCTACCCTCTGATAGTACCTAAGACTTAATCTTGTATCCGTATTAAGGGATCACATTTCTGATGGGCTTGAACTCAGGTCAGACACATAGAAGGCAAGCACCTTTCTTATAATCTTTTGGGCCCAGTGTTTTCATTTTCTCTAGAAAATGACATTTCTTTGGCAGGCGTGCCAAACTGGTGCCCATGAGAAGAGAGATTCAGAAATGAGGAAAGATTCAAAGCTTTGCACAAAATAGAGTTCAGCAGATTGAGGATTGGAATGTGGAGATAATGTGTTTCAGATATTATGCGTAAGGATTAGATTTTTTTTTTTTTTTTGTGGTTTTTGGGTCACACCCGGCAGTGCTCAGGGGTTACTCCTGGCTCCATGCTCAGAAATTGCTCCTGGCAGGCACGGGGGACCATATGGGGCACCGGGATTCGAACCGATGACTTTTTGCATGAAAGGCAAACGCCTTACCTCCATGCTATCTCCCGGGCCCCAGGATTAGATTCTTGTCTTCTTTTTTTGGGGGGGGGAGGGGTTTGGGCCACACCCGGTGACACTCAGGGGTTACTCCTGACTATGTGCTCAGAAGTCGCTCCTGGCTTGGGGGACCATATGGGAAACTGAGGGATCCAGCCGAGATCTGTCCTAGGCTAGCGCAGGCAAGGCATGCACCTTACCTCCAGCGCCACCACCGCCTGGCCCCTCTTGTCTTCCTTTTTTTTTTGTTTTT
>PVKC010052932.1:0-10297 GCA_004027635.1 Crocidura indochinensis
CTCCTAAAAAGCATCTAATTTAAGCCCCCATTTTAAAGGCCTGGCAGGTTGAGGCCCTCATTACTAAGATAATCAGCTGAGTCCAGGAGACTTGAGAGTTTCCATTATGCTCCACAGTTCCTAGAACTGGCCTAGGCACCCCCGCTGCCCAAACTTGACCCACCAAGATAGTTATCCTACTTATTTGTCTACCAAATTCCTAGAATGGGCCCTATTATTCCCTTCCCATAATAAGCTTAAATTATTTTGTTTGTTTGTTTGGTTTTTGGGTCACACCCAGTGTTGCTCAGGGGTTACTCCTGGCTATCTGCTCAGAAATTGCTCCTGGTTTTGGGGGACCATATGGGATGCCAGGAATCGAACCCAGGTCTGTCCTGGGTCAACCATGTGCAAGGCAAACACATTACCACTGTGCTATTGCTCTGGCCCAAGCTTAATTTATTTCATGTAGACTTTACTATAACTAATGATTGGCTCAGAACACTTTATAATTGATCCAATTATTTCTTTGTTGATTGACTTAGAATATTTATATGCAATATGCTTCCTCCCCCAAATTGGGTATTCATTTTCTGTACACCCACCTCTCAGAATGAACTAATCTAGAAAAAGTAGAAACTTCCTGCCTAAACAGCTCAAAGGCACACACAATAAAAAACACCCTAGCACTGTGCTAAGCGAGTCTCTCTCTGGAGGCCTCTGCTGTGTCAGTTTGACCAGTGATCTCTCTGCTCACTTTAAACTCACTTTAAATGTAGAATAAACTCATTTTGCTTTGCTAACCTGGCTTATTCTCCTGGTAAATTATTTACCACCCCCATGAGACTGACTGAGGTCTGGCTTCCAGCAGCACCTCCTCTTCTTCATTCACTTGATATAAAAATTTAAGAAAAATATCATAGAGATATATTGACCCCTGAAGCCTCTTTGGGCTACAAGTCCCATCCCCCACCCCAGTTTTGGAATGTAATGTTGAGATGTTAAATGAAGCATTTGTTTGTATTGAGAGGTTATGGCATAGAAAAATAATATTTCTTTTTGTTTGTTTGTTTTAGGGCCACACCCGGCAGTGCTCAGGGGTTACTCCTGGCTATCTGCTCAGAAATAGCTCCTGGCAGGCACAGGGGACCATATGGGACGCCGGGATTCGAACCAACCACCTTAGATCCTGGATCGACTGCTTGCAAGGCAAACACCGCTGTGTCATCTCTCCGGCCCCTAAAATAACATTTCTTTTTTTGGGGGGGGGAGGTTTGGGTCACACCCGGCAGTGCTCAAGGGTTACTCCTGGATCCATGCTCAGAAATTGCTCCTGGCAGGCACAGGGGATCATATGGGGCACCGGGATTCGAACCGATGACCTTTTGCATGAAAGGCAAACGCCTTACCTCCATGCTATCTCCTGGGCCCCAACATTTCTTCTTTTAAAAAGCCTCCTGGCAAAATGTGTTGGGATAAGGGTTGTTAGTGATGCTAGAATGCAGAGTTTATGACATGCCTGTGTAGTATCATTTGAGTTACGTTCTACTCGACCCCCTTTTCATCTCATTCTTAATGAAGGCGTGTGCTGTTTGCATGGAATATGGCAAAATTGTTCATGTAATTAAAAATGCCTTTTAAAAAATTCTTTAAGGAAGTTTGGTTGAGTTTGTTTAAGATAAATAATACAAAATAGTATGCAACTTATTTGCTTGAGTTTATTTGAGATAAATAATATAAACTGGTATGTAGAGCATGACAGATGCTCTTCTGATCACTTTTATTATTTTATTTAAGGTCAGACACTGTGGTGTAGAAGGTAATGATGTAATTAAGAAGCATTTTTTTATTTAAAGGGGTGGGGAGCTAAACACTTTTTTAAAGACAAAATTAATGATAGTTTGGCTTAGTTTTTTTTCTCCTATAATACTGCTATCAAGGGGCTACTTGATAAACTGTAGTCTCAGTTTCAGAATATGTAGACCCTTTAAGACGATGGTCCCTTCAAAGGAAACACTCCATTCCTTTCTTGTGGGTTTTGCTACCTTCTTTACATTTAGCTTGAAATGAAAAGGTCTTAGGAAACCTTCCTCTAAGGGCCTGAGTGATGATGGTTCAATGACTTAAAGCACTTGACCCTGCAAAAGACTCTAAAAGTTCAAAGTCCAATGCCTGCACTAGAAATTGAGACCAACCTGGCAGCTCTGCAGTGAGAAAACAGACTTAGAAAAGGGTCTATCTGGTGGCTAGGGATCTAAGTGTGAGGTCCTAAGCATAATTTAGTTGCAGCACATGCACCCAGGTGAACCTGAACCCTGCAGACAGGATCCTTAACAAGGCGAAAGAAAAAGGAAAAAAAGAAAGGAAGAAAGAAAACCTTTTTCTGTTTTGCTTAAGAACTTTTGCTACTTTCTAAACATTTGTATTCATAATTCAGTCTGATGTAGCTCAGTGAGAACATACTTGATTTCCAGAGTCTATCTCTAGCAACCTCCGGGGATATGTAGAAACCTCTAGGGCTACTTTTAACACTTTAAAAATGTCTCAGGAAAAAAAAATCTTAGGGCCTGAGCTAGTAGGGCTTTGCCTTGTATGAGACTGACTTGGGTTTGATCCTAGACAATCCATATGGTCACCTGAGACTGCCAGGAGTGATTCCTGAATATAGAGCCAGGAGTAACCCCTGATCACTGCTAGGTGTGACCCAAACCCCTCTTTGTCCCCCAAAAATCTCTCTTTTGGGGTGGAGAAACAATAAATAGGGCACTGTCTTGTTCACACTGTGAGTGATTGAGTTTGGTTCCCAGCACCTCAAATAGTTCCCTGGGCCCCACCAGGAATCAGCAAAGAGCCAGGAGTAAACCCTGAGTACTTCTGGCTATGGCTACAAAGTAAAAAAAAAAAATACCCAACAACTTTTAATTAGCTTCATATGTAACACATTTGAAATAATTTATTTTCCTTTCTTACACAGAACATTTTCCTGCATTTAGTAAAATCACTGCAATTTTCTCCAGTCTCCAATTGCTCTCTTCCGAGGAACCAGATACTTCAGCTTCAGTCACAGCTTAAAAGTGGCCATAAGTTTAAGTTTTTTCACTCCCAGTTAAATAACCAGACAGAGAGCACACTTGATGGGATGCTTCAGGTTCTCTGAATGGCTGAGTGATGTGACTGCATAGTAGATGGTCCCTCAAGGATTCAGAGAGATTGAAAAAATAAAGTTGATTGGTCAAGGAGAGCCCATATAGTCACAGGAGAGATCCAAGAATGGTCCCATAGCTTTAATATCACTTGCATGACTAAAGTACACCTCAATGAACTCACAGATGACTTTAAAATACTTTTTTAAAAATCCATATAAAATAGACATGATACCATTAGTCTAGAATGGTGTCTTGTCTATTTTGATGAACTGACCCTTCTCAGCTCTAGCTAAGACCAGACTCTCCCTTGAGTACTCTGATTGCTTCACAGTCCCTTTTGGGCTTGTTTTCTTTCACCCAAACATGTTGGGCTTATGAAGGATGGTTCTTTTCCACACTGGCTGTTCTGCTAGATTCCCCCTTTACCTCCAGTATTCTCCAGGGCCCAGGTGTTGTACATGGCTGCTGATAGCCCTCTACTGGGAATTGATGGTAGGTCTCAAGGGAAGTGCCCTGACCACTGGTTCAGTAGCCTGAGCCTCACTTGTGAATTTATTTCTTTGTTTGCTTGGTTTTGGTTCACTCCTGGCATTGTTCAATGGTTATTCCTGGCTCTGCACTCAGAAATTACTCCTGGTGGTACTTAGGGGACCATAAAGGACATGGAAATTTTGGGTTGACCACAGTGAAGGCAAGCACCTTCACTGCTGTACTATCGCTCTGGCTACACTTGTGAAATTTTAAAAAAGTAAGTTCTGGGCCAAAGAGATAGACAGCTCAATGGGCTAACGTATGTTTTGCTGTGGTCGGTCTGGGTTTAATTCCTGGTACTGCAAAGCCCCAAAGCACTATCTGTAATATACATGGAGCAGAGAGCTGAGACAGGCCCCAAAAGACTGCCAAGTGTAATCCCAAAATACAAAAAACAAACAAAAAGTTGCCTCCTTCATTGGGCTTAACTGTAGTGATTATTGACCTTTTTCTTTCTTTTTTTTTTTCTTTGTGAGGGGAAATGCCATGGACTTTGCCCATGAATGACAACTTTAATGAAGTTTTCTCTAAGGCTGAAGCAGTAGCACAGTAGGTGGGATACTTACCTTGCATACAGATAATCTGGGTTTGATTCCTGGCACACATAAAGTACCCACTCACCCACCCACCCAAGCACTGCCAGAAATGATCCTTGAGTTCAGAGCCAGGAATAAGCCCTGCACACTACTAGGTGTGGTCCTTCACACACACACACACACACACACACACACACACACACACACACACACAAAAGTAAAAAGAAATTATCATTGTGTGTTGGAGAGATAATACAGTGTTTATCTTGTATCTGATTGACCCTGGTTCAATCCCTGGCACCATGTTTCCTAGAGCATTGCTGGGTATGGCTCAAAAAACAAAATTTAAAAATATTTTGAAAAAATAAATCCTTCATCTTTTCTTTTTCTTTTTATTCCTTTTTTTCCTATTTTGCCTACCTGCTTACAAGTCTTGATAAGCAAGCATCTGATATTTTTCTTTTTGAATCTATAAACATTTTTTGGTTATTCCTGGACACACTCAGTAGTGCTCAGGCCTTACTCCTGGCTCTGCACTTCAGGATCACTCCTGTTTGGCTTAGAGGCTGTGTGCAAAGTAAGCACCTGGACCTGAATCTATAAACACTCATCACCCATTATCCTTAGTCTGAGGTTTCACCTGAAACTCTGACACCAGGAAACAACATCCAACATCCTGATACATAATAACCTTGTGACTTTCTGGCCACAGCACTCATCAGAACGTGTGACACCGGGTTCACAGGCACCCCCTCCTCTCTTAGGCGGTGGAGTGGAATGCAGAAGCACCCAGTCTCCACCACAAGCTCTGACCACCAACCTCTCCTGTGCCCTCCACTCTGCCTTCAACCAACTTACTCTCTCAATAACCTCAAAAGCTGATTCTGGTGTTTAGTGTCCTCTGACTTAGAAGTTTCTCTTCCTTCACCTAGTCCTTTTTGAGTATATGATGGATGCTAAAGGGCTGAATGCTGTGCCAGGACTCAAACATTTGCTAATCAGTTCATTCCCTATGATCTCACAGTCTGGTGAAGAAAACTGATGGACAAAAGGTACTGATGATGCCAGTTGCAAAGGGCAGAGGTGAAGAGCTCCAGCGTATGCCAGACATATGCATTAAGAATAATGCATCTTAATAATGACAACTGTCATGCTGGGTCATGGAAGAAGTTCTCTTCCCCACCCTTGGAAATAAGAATTTTAAATTTATTCTTTTTTCCTTTGTTTGTTTTTGGGATTTGGGCCCCACCTGGCAGCACTCAAGGGTTACTACTGGCTCTGAGCTCAGAAATTATTATCGGCAGGCTCTGCGGACAAGTAATACTGGGGATGGAACCCAATTTGGCTGTGTGAAGGGCGAATAGCTTACCCATTATGCTATCATCCTGTGTGAAAGGCAAACAGCCTACCCATCATGCATCACTCTAGCCCAAGTTGGTCCTCTTTTGATCAAAATTATTTTCTTGCATCTGATTCTTAAATATAATTGCTTTATTATTCTCAGAGAAAGGTCAGTTAACATCGTTCTCCATAAGTCTGATTTTACCAAAGCCATCAGTGAACTTTAAATTATTTGTTTTGTTTTTCATTTGTAACAAGTAGGAAATTACAAAAATTTCCCAAAGAAACTTATTTTTCTTTTCTTTTTGCGTTACTGCCAGGCTTAAACCCAGGACTCACATAACAAGGAAAGTGTTCAACCGCCGAGCTATTTTGTTGGCTTTCTAAGCTATTTTAGGAAGTGAATAGCATTGCATTAAATTTTGTATATCATCTCCATATGAGAGGATTCTACATGAGTGTGAGTATATTCAATCATGTGACACAAATCCATTATTGGTTTTCTTTACTTTCCTGTTCTATTCTCTTTTCCCCAACTTCTGCATTATAAGATGGCACCTCCAAATATAATAGCATCACAAAGCCAAATGCCCGAAGTTCTTCATTCTGAGCAATCCAGACCAGGATTTTTTTTTATGTTTAGTTAAAATACAGTTAAATGTGTGAACTTTAAGATCAGGGAAACAAAGTTCCAATGCTCGTGATTTCATCTCTGCATGCCTCAATTTTACGGTCTGTAAAAAGTAAAATGATGCCATCTTAAGGTGCTATTAGTTACATCATTTTAGTACAACACACATTAGACTATTTGCTATTCTTAGTTTGTACCCTTGCCAAGATGGAGCCAAATAAATAGTCTGAATGTTAAGACAGGGATAGTCCTACCCTAATTTAAGCAGCATGTTATCCTTTTCAAAGGATCTTCTGTAATCACATTCTGATGCTGCCAGCTCTTGATGAACCTTGAATCAGGTGACTTAGCCCTCACATCTTGGTCTACAGTCAAAAAGCAGTCGAATGAGAAGAGCCAGGAGCCCATTAGCAGGTAGCAGTAGCAGCAGCTCCCCTGGGTGTAAAAGGGTGGGGATGGGGGACACCACAGATCCAAATGCTTTTCTTTTGGTCTCTACTCCTCCTTCTTGATTTCTATTGCTCTTCTGAAACTCGCTCATGATGTCCCCAAATGGTGCCAGTAGATTGAGCCCATATAAGGCAATCTGAGGAGGACGGATCAGCATCGTTAATCAGAATTACCTCAAAGGAAGTTGTATCTCTAGGAATTATTTTTATTATAAATATTTTACATTTCGATTTTTACTTTTAAATTCCCTATTCCCTTTTTTCTTTACAAGTACTGTCGATAGCATTGCTACTATGCCTAGCTGTGATTTGCACATATTGTTTTTCAGTTGGGCTGCTCCCCAGGGTCACATATCAGGCTGTGTGAAGCATGCTTGCATGTTCAGCTCACCAGCACGCTCAGCTCACCGGCATTTTCAGCTGAAGTATATGCACGATGATTATGGAACTAGCCAGAGGTCATGTTTTCTAAGCTGTGGCACTCATGCATCTTTATAGCTGTGGTACTCTCTGGGGATCACACTCCTTTTGTAGAGTTCACTCATATGAAGAAGCAAGCTGTGGTGCAGCCAGCTATTGTTTGTGGCTCTAGGGATCACAGGCAGTAGTAGATCAGCCAGGACCATGCCTGCCCTTGCGTTCTAAGGCAGGCACTTACCCCATTCTTCTGGGTTTGCTGTGAGTTCTTAAATGAAGCTAAGTAACAAGAACTCATGAAAGGTATTATAAGGAAATTCCAGTAGCATTGAGTTGTTGAGTTTTGGCATGTTCTTGATTTTGGAATTTCCCCAATGTAAACTTTTAAGTCATTTTCTATTTGTGGAATTTTGTCACAGCTCACGTTTGGCATCTCTAACTGGTGCTTTCCTTACTTGAAACATTTGGTAAGATATAACTAAAGAAAATAAACACTTTACTAGAGTTACTATAATGTGCTTGTAATTAAAGGCCACGTTTTAAAAATAGTGTGTATTAAAACTTAAGTTTCCTAAAGTAGATTTTCCAAGATAACAGAGAATCATTTGTAGAGTGTTGACTGATACATTGATTGGCTCTAGCTTTTTTTTCTCAATGCAGACTAATTCTATATATTTCTAGGCCAAATTTGCTTCACTTAGCTTAATTGTTAGTTATATAAATGGAAAATAATATGTTACTAATTTCAATTTATTTTGCAGTAGTCAAAACTAATGCAGTGGGGGGAAAGAGAGAAGGTTAAGATTCTGATCTGAGCACATTTTATTTTATTTTATTTTTTTTGGTTTTTGGGCCACACCCAGTGATGCTCAGGGGTTACTCCTGGCTATGCGCTCAGAAGTCGCCCCTGCTGGCCTGGGGGACCATATGGGGCACGGGGGATCGAACCGCGGTCCGTCCAAGGTTAGCGCGGTAAGGCAAGCACCTTACCTTCAGCGCCACCGCCCGGCCCCACATTTTATTTTTTATTATTCATATTTTGCTATAATTGCTGACATTTAATGAATAGTCCAACTAAATTAGAAATTAGACATACAGTCAGCATTACATCTAGCAAAAGAAAATTGTGAAGTCCAGTGTAATTACAGAATATTCTAAAAGACATAGTTGTATGGTTAATCTTTGTATTTCTATGAAGAAATACCATATATAACAAGCACAGTTGTAAATAGGCTCAAGTTGATTCTGTTTGAGTCAAAACTATTTTTTTTTAAATCTAATTGCTCAGTTTTGAATTACCATTCTCAAAGACTAATCAGCTCCTATTACTTTAAACAAATCTGCTTCTTCTAAAACTATTAGGGAATCCAGTAGCTTGGTATTGTTTGGTTTTGTCGGATGTAATATAAATGCATTTTTCTGTTCAAGATGATCCTTATAATTGTTTAAGGGGATTGGTGGTCCATAGATCTGATATCAATCAAATAAGCTCAAAATTAGTATGGTAAGAATACATCTTACAAAAGCCTTTATCCTATGTGGCACAGACGCCTGGAAACTGCTTTCTCTTTGAAAGGTAGTTAAATTAGAAGTTGGAGTCTCTCTGCTCGGTTGATTTAAGTTCTCTAAGATTCTGGGAACATAGCTGAAATAAAACAAAAGCAGATAATACCTCTTACTGTGAGATATGAGTAAACTTGACGTTATTCAAATTCTACCTCTATCATCAGGTTCTTGAAGCATAAGAAGCAAAATAATGCAATTTTTTATTTATTCAATATTTATGTCATTATTGTGATTTCTCATACTGTTAATAAATTTAGTGGTAGGGCACTTACCTGGGTCAATCCTTAGAATTACAAAAAATGAATAAAATTAGAAGATGATTTTTACAGATTTTTAAGCTTGTAGTGGAAAATGGGCATTCGACATGAGGATTATGTTAGTGGTGTTGATTCTACATTTTTTTCAATGTCTTGCTTTTCTTTAAATTGGCACTAAGGGCATTGACATGCTTTGAAGATTGACAAGAAGAACAACTAACTATTGTTGTTAAAATACTTTGAAAACATGAGGTACCATTCATGATAATGTTAAGTAATAATTTCCTAATGCTCTAGAAAGAAGTAAAAAACAGTTGCTTAAGTTCTGGCGTTTTTACCTGTTGCTACCTTTGTATCACCTATTAATTTTGTGCTATAATTTATTATAGTAAATTATATTATAATAAAAGTTATTCCAGTAAATTTTGTGCTACATTTATTATAGTAAATGTTTTTTGCCTGCATAGGGTTTTGTTTCCAATGAAATTTTATTCATTTCTCACTGAGCAGTTGTTTGGATTTCATATCAGAAGACATCTTGTTCACCTGGAGCAGGATTTTTTAGCCGGCACGGGCTGGCCTTTGGCAGACCTCCATATGTGCCAGAGGCCTCTTGGCCCGGCCTAGGGTGGGGGGTCTTGGACCTGGGTCACCCAACCCCCCTCTTCCTCTTTCCTCCGGATCTCCAGGTGGGTTCCTGGGAGGACCTTATGGGGCACCCTGGGTTTTCCCCACTTCCAGGCTGGCTCCAGAGATTGGCTTATGTGGTGGAGTTTGATCTGGGGAGTGACAGATAGCTGCTCAGCTATACTCAGGCTGTCACTGGCAATTTCATACCAGTCTACATATTGCAAACTATACTCCTTCCAACTATCAGTACCCCAGATTTACCCTTCTTAACTTCAGTAACACACAGTTCTAATCTCAGACCAAAAACATACAGTGGATCTAACAATCCCAGAACTATTTTGAAGGACATAAATTGAACACATATTGAACACATATATCTTCTGAATAGTTTATGTGTACTTTCTTTAACAGCTATAACTCTCTCTATATATTCTTCTGCCATGGTGTTTCTTTCCACTTTTCATCTTGTCTTTTCTTTGTAAGCTGTTCAGTAAGGATTGTTGGTGGAAATGTCCCTCAGTTTAATGCCTATGATTGAACTATGTCATGGAGATTGGTGGTCTTGTTCCTATTGCCTCTAGATGCCCCAATAACGGTACATGGCATTGATCCTTGTTTGCATAGACACATTAAAATGGGAAAACAGTATACATACAGATAAGTTCTTATCTAATAGAGGTAGGAACACACAAATCTCATTACAATGTACCTTACACCCTGAACATTGATATAATGACCTGGCACAGGCCTCAGAAGAATGGGCATCCTCCATTCACGCCAGAACTAGGCAAGCTATCTACGAAACATCCAAGGT
>PVKC010052933.1:0-10223 GCA_004027635.1 Crocidura indochinensis
GTAACTGAGCCTTGCTGTTTCCTTGGCATTGTTTGGGGGTGTGGGCATTTAGGACTTTAAGCAAAGGAGTGACATGTCTTAACTTCTTTAAAATGTATTTGGAGGGTATTGGGGGGCACACCTAGTGTTCATGGACATTCCTGGCTGTGTTTAGGAATAATCCCTGGCAGTGTCCAGGGGATTATGTGGTGTTGAGGACTGAACTAGGATTAGCAGCCTGTAATGCAAGTATCTTCCTTACCTTCTGTCCTATCTCCCAGGCACCTTAAGTCATTTCATTCCCACACTAGCCTTAAAATGGGAGTTGATGAGCCCCATCATGTTACAGAAGAGGAATATGAGGCTGGAAAGAATGAGTAATTGTTCTGTATAACCAAATGGGCTGGTACTGAAGCTGGGAGTCCAAGAGAGGGCTTCCAACCACAGACTTAGGCTCCTTGAATCTTTGTTCATGCAGTTAGGCTACTGCAATGAAGTGAAGCTGTTGGGGTGGCCAAACCCACAGGAGCAGGATTTGAGGAAAACAGTAAATCGCACACACTGAGCAAAGGAATACACAGATGCACTTGCAAACCGAGTGAACTAGGCACACACAGACACACAGTCACCCACCCAAGCTACTAGATAGCCTCCCCTTCCCCAAAACACATACTGATTCACGGAAACCAACAACACACACTAAGATGGAACCTCTTCCTCACATAATGTGGCCATATTCCTTCTCTTTTATGCAGGGTGGTTAATATAATTATATATAAGAAATTCCTGCTAGATCTAATGTCTGATATCTGGAGATTACCCAAATGAAGTGCTAGGTATCAAGGGCTCAAAATTGCTCATAGTTATTCTGACAGATGAAGCTTGTCCTTGAAATTGATACTCATATTATCATGATCTCTCCTTATGGGTAGGCATTGAGGCACTTATAATTCTTCCTTTCATCTGCTTTGACCATTGACAGCCAAACTCTACAAGTCCCCGAGGCTCACTGCCTGTTACAGAATCTATGGAGTGTCACCATGTCACCAATGTTGGCTGCTGGCGCTGCCTAGAGGCAGGCAAGGGAGAGGGCAGGAGGGAAACTGGGGACATTGGTGGCAGAAAATGTGCACTGGTGAAGAGTGTTGGATATTGTATGACAGAAACTTAAACTAACAACTTGGCGACGGTATTTCACAGTGATTCAATTAGAGAATTTTAATTTTTTTTAAAGATTAGCACTCAGCTCACAGGTGACAGAAAAGAACGTGTTCTTCATTATGGGACATGCACTTGCTCAGTCTCTAAGCTTGCTCTGTGCCTCAGATCACCATTGAGTGTATTAGTTCAGTTACCCACAGGGATAGTTTACATCTCTATGGCCAGGGCTGGGGTGCAGAGCAAATCCAGTGTTTGATCTTAAAGCAAGTTTGTCTCGTCCACTCAACTATGAGCCACACAAAGGAAAACTGAAACCATGGGGACAATCTAAAGAAAATAATTGTCCAAATGAATGTATAAGTAGAGTCAGCCTCCTCAGGAACATATACAAACAGCCTCGTTTCAAAACCAGGGAGGAACAACGTAAGAAACATGAGGAAGAGCAAAAGGAGAAGAAAGCAAAGGTTTTGGCAACTCAGAGGGAACTCATGGCTAAAAAAAATATAATTTCATAATAACTTGGAAATATTTAACTCCAATGAAACACTTTCTAATGCTGTAAATATCCCGTGGCCCACCATTTCATTAGGAGTCTTAAGACCAGTCTTTTCTAGCCTATTCTCATTATTGCTCCATTTCTGCTACAACCAACAAGAATTAGCAAACAATTGTCACTCTCAATTTAATTCTTATCCTTAAAAAAAAAAAAAAACAGCCGGGGAGCATCTAGGGAAGTGACTGATCTCTTGTAGATGAGCTCCGAAGTCAACTGCAGTGGGTCTCAACCAACTTCCAGATCCACATGCTGCGGCAGGGGATTCTGGGTAGTGCTGTCTAACTGAACAGCTCCAAGCTCAGTTTCAACTTGACTGTCATGGACAAAAGGGTTTTTCTTTAAAAAAAAAAATCAATTTATTCTTTATTTCCTTTGCTGGTTCAACAGGAACTGAGGGTTACACTTTGGGCAGGAGGTGCACTCCTCTGGTGGTTGTGCTTTACTTTTTAGTTTTGAAGTCACACTTGGTGATGCTCAGGGGTCATGTCCAGAGCTGGAGATCCAACATGGGCCTCTAACATGCACATGAGTTTTGGAGTCATCTCTGGCCCTTATACCAACTTTTAGTTGCAAGACTAAAATCTAAAGAAGTTGTGGAGCTGGCCTACAGTAGACTATGGAGCACCCAAAAAACCACTTGTGGTACTTGGGATCACTTTTAGCAAAGCTTCTGGAATCTTACTCAGTTCAGGTGGGAGACACCAAGGTCAAACTTGTGGCTGTGAGCCTGCAAGGCACATATTTTATTGACAGAGCCCTTAGAATGAATAATTGGGAGTTTCAGTCACATGTTATTAACAGATCCAAAAAAAAAAGGGCTATTATTGGGGCCAGAGAAATAGTACTGAGTAAGGTGTTTGCATTGCATATGGTTGGTTGAACTAGGTTCGGTCCCCACAACTCCATAGGGTCAGATGTGACCCCTGAGAACACTGCCAAGTATGGCCCTAAAACTCTTACAGATAGGATCAATGCATCACATAATCATCTACTGAATAAATATTAAAGTGCCTATTCTGCACACTTAATTTTTTGAGTTATATATGTAAAGAACAATAGTAATTTGTGGGCAATGTTTGCCACACTTTAGATAAACACATTTCCCCTACTTGAAAACAGCTTTTGCTCTTTAAGAGACCAGGGCTCCACTGGGGAAAGTGGGTAGGGGAAGCAGCAAAGATTTTTTACCCTCAAATGGCAGGGAAAAAAATTAGTCACACTTGTCATCAAATTCTAACAGTTGTCATTACTGTTTTGTGAGCGCATGAGTAGATGTGAAAACCCATCTCTGAAATACTGACAATACTGGGTGTTGACCTCTAGAATCATAATTTGCTGCTAATGTCCTGTTTGTAATACTTTAAAAAGAGTTCTTCTGCGGATGAGATCAGATTGTCGAGATTGAATTCAACCTCAAAGGTGGGTTTCTCCCCCAAAACAATCAAGGCGACGAGCAGGGCCACCCTGGCAGTTATTCCCCGGATGTGGTAGGTCACCCCGTTTTCAGGGCTGGTATACTGGTAGCAATGAATGGGAAAGGTATGCCCATTCTTGACGAAGTGGTTCTGCTGGTAGGTCACGGGGTGCAAGAAATAGTCCAAGGGCACCAGGAACACGTCCTGAACTTCATCAGGGTTGGGCTGTGCCTGGAAGTTGTGGTCTATAAACCCCACAACTGGGGTGATCATGGAACCTTTCTAAAAAACAGAAAACAGAAAGCAAAGCACATATAGTTAATAAGTGTAGCGACATGGGCTCAGATATAAGAATCTAGCCACTTTTATACATACTCAGTAGTGTGAGATGGGAAGCAGAAAAGGAAGTTGTTTTGGAAACAAGCTTGAGACTCCCACATGGGGTAACCTCTGTTCTTGAGGAGTCAGCACAGTGAGAAGACCCCCAAAATGAGCTCTCCTGTCAACATGAACTGAAACAATCTTAGGGCATGGCAACTCGGCCATATTATTTATTCTAATGTGGGTTCCAGGACCTTAGAGTTTGGATAATAAGCCAACTTGTATACAGTGATTCCCACAAATCAGACATGATCTGAAGCATTATTTGCAGAAGCCCTAGACTTTAAATATATCACTCTTCAATGGGTGGACATTTAGGGGACACCTCGTTAGAGTATACCCTTAAAGTGGGCTGCTTTGTAGCCTTTAAAATAAAAGTGATGAGAAATTAGAAGTAAAGCACATGTCAACTTGCCCATGGAAAAAATAACATGAATTATGGAACAGTCCCACTTCCGGGAAAGATGGATGTGAATGACTTGACATCACATGATCTTATTGTATGTGTGTGTGGTTGTGTTCAATTGTGGGCTAATGAGCCTGAGTGCTGGCAAGGGAAGATTTCTCCTGGAAACCTGGAGGAGTTGGAGGAAGAGGAAAAGGAGGAAGAAAACAAAGAGGAGAAAAAGGAGGCTGATGAGGTTGGGGTGCAGTGGATGGGCAATAACCTTGACATAGAAAGTGGGAAGAATCTAGATTACCTAGGGTGTCGAGGTGGGGGGCGGGAGGGAGAAACCCGACACAGAGGCTAAGAAAGGTAAAGGAGGGGCCCAGGAGATAGCATAGAGGTAAGGCGTTTGCCTTTCATGCAAAAGGTCATTGGTTCGAATCCCGGTGCCCCATATGGTCCCCCATGCCTGCCAGGAGCAATTTCTGAGCATGGAGCCAGGAGTAACCCCTGAGCACTGCCGGGTGTGACCCCCCCAAAAAAAAAGAAAAGTAAAGGAGACTTTGGGAATTTGTGGGTAAAGGAGTACGGCTAGACAGTCCCTCAAAACAGAGGCATCCAAGTCAGGAAAAGGTGGCAGATAACAGAGATTCTAGGGCCAGGAACACTTGCAGAGTTAAGTAACACGTTTAGATTGTTTTGGGTCACACCTGGCTGTGCTCAGAGGTTACTACTGGCTCTGAGCTCAGAAATCACTCCAGACAGGCTCAGGGTGGGGGCTGGGGAACAAATAGGTTTGCTAGTGATCAAACCCAGGTTGGCCACATGCAAAGCAAATGTCCACCTGTTGTGCTATTGCTCTAGCTCCCATGACAGGAGATCTTTAGTAAGGTAAACAAGGGAAACTGATCACAAGAACATCAGAACTCCACCAGATGTACATTTATTTTTCTAAGTCTATATGGATGCTTTTGGAGAAAAATGTCCATGATGCAAATGACATCATTGGAATCTATGAGGTTCATGGTGTTTGGGACAAAAGACTACCAAGAGAGACAACTCATTTCTAGATGGGAAATGAGAGGTCCAGATAGAAACTGGAGCTTGCCCAAGGTCACCAAGTTTGAGAGACAAAAGTCTATCTAAGAACTTAAGAGTGTCAAAACTGTGGGGTCTTCTGGAACCAGAGACCAATATTGGAGTGGGCCAATGCTGGGATTCTAAGGCAGTAAATATCCCCAACTCCCTCCAAAGAAACAACATTGAAGAAAGTCAGCATAGGTAAGTCTTACATCCAGCAGCAGATGGGGCACCAGGTGGCAAACAACTTCCACCTGCTTCGGCTCCAGCCCCACTTCCTCTTGGGCCTCCCGGAGTGCAGTGGCCACATCGTCCACGTCAGCAGGGTCCTGCTTCCCTCCAGGGAAACACACTTCTCCCGGCCACTGTCTCAGCTGCAGAGAGACAGATCAAAGGCAGCTGCTTAAACCACAACCTGGAATCTTCCACTAACTCCACAAATACTCCCTGAACTCTGCCTCACAGACTGTTCTTGGGCTGGTCGCCCTTCTCCCCCAACTCTCTGCCAAAATTTTCACTCAACAAATGTAGAAGCCCAGAGCAATAGTATAGTGGGGAGGGTGTTTGCTTTGCATTCAGTCACCGGGTTCAATGCCCACATTCCATATGGTCTCTTGGGTATTGCCAGGAGTGATTCCTGAGTTCAGAGTCAGGAATAACTCCTGAGCACTGTTGGGTATGGTCCCCCCCAAACCAAAAAAAGAACCTCCAAAACTTTTGAGGACTTCCCTCATTTCATATTTTTCTCCACTGGGATCCAAAGATACACATACACATTTTTGGGTGTATCAGGGCCATACATATGCAGCAAAGCATGCCCTCTATCTCTGAGTTATGTTCTCTAGCTAATTAACGTAGGGGGAAATTTGAATGGAAACACACAAATGCAAACAAAATAATCTGTGGGGGTTCACAGCATTCAGGCTAAAGCATTTTTTTGTATTGTTTTGAGGCCACACCTGGTGACACTCAGGGATTACTCCTGGCTCAGGGGACCATAAGGGACAACAGGGATTGAAACGAGGTCTGTCCTGGGTCAGCCGTGAGCAAGGCAAAGGTTCTATTGCTCTGGGCCCTAAAGCATTCTTTTTTTGTGTGTGTGTGTGTGTGTGTGTGTGGTTTTTGGGTCATACCCGGCAGTGCTCAGGGGTTACTCCTGGCTCCATGCTCAGAAATTGCTCCTGGCAGGCACGGGGGACCCTATGGGGCACCGGGATTCGAACCGATGACCTTTTGCATGAAAGGCAAACGCCTTACCTCCATGCTATCTCCCGGGCCCCAAGCATTCATTTTTAATCAAGGCAAAATTCCCATAGTATAAAATTACTTGCCATAGAGTGCACAACTGCCACATACATCCTTGAATGCAGAACTCTCCGATTTTAAGGGAGCTGGCTAGGTCTTCATTTGAAGCAGCTAATAGTATTTCCTTTCTTATCTAACTTAAAAAGAATTTCTTTGGACCAGAAAGCTATTTCAAGGGAATAAGTGCTTTGTAAGCAGCATTCAATCCAGGTACTGCATGGTCCTGCCAGGAGTGACCCTTGAGCAGAAAGCCAGGAGTAGCCCCTAAGCATCATGGGTATGGCCTCAAACCAAACCAGAAACTAGAATAATTTCTCCTATTCTGGAAGGGGAGAATTGTAAATGCTCCAGGTTTTCTTCTCCTGCTGAGCCAAAGTCCTCAGCAAACAAACCCCAGTTTCTTTCAGGCTTATTCTGCCCACAGCCCATTATCCAATCTGTCATGAACTATTCAAGACCCCAGCCCATCAGAGGCCTGTTCAACTCAGTTCTAGGTGAAGAATGGGATGACAATAACATTGAAGGTGATGATGATATTGATATTGATAATGATGGTGCTGCTGAGGACTGTAGCGTGGTCTTGTGAGGAGTGTTAGTGATGGTGTTAATGGCAATGACTGTAATGTGGTATTATTGGGGAGGATAGCAGTGAGTGTGCTGTTGGCAATGAGTATAGTGTAATGGTGGAAAGGATGGTAGTGATGGTGTTGAGGGCAATCAGTCATGTGGTGTTGATGGGGAAGATGGTTGTGATGGTGATGAATGTAATGTGGTGTTGATGGGGAAGGATGTTAGTGATGGTGTTGATGGTGATGACTGTATTATGGTATTGGTGGAAAGGATATTAGTGATGGTGCTGATGGTGATGAGTGTAGTATGGTAGTGATAACTGGTGTTGGTGGACATGGTTTGGTGGTGATGGATTTGGTAGTAATGCTGATGATGGTATTGATGATAATGACCATAATGGTACTGATGGTTAAATAGTATTGATGGTAGCCATGGTGCTTGCGGATGACTGTTGTGGGGAAGGTGTAAAAGGATGACTGTGATGGTAGTGAGAGTAATGGTGGTACCAATAGCAGACGACTAGACTACTGTTCTGACATTCATGAAAGAAACATCAGCACCTATAGGCCAGGCTGAGTTGTTCCGAGTTGTTCAATAATTCAAACCCTGTTCAGAAGCTACATCAAGATCAAGATAGCACTGAGGTGCCAGGGCCATAGGCAGTAGATAAACTAGTACCCTTGCAAATTTGGCAAAGCTCTCTAGTTTAAAGCTCCATTGGGTCAACTTTTTCAGAAAAGAAAGAAAATGCAGAAAAGTCTCTCTGTGCTGGCATGCCTGCAGGAATGGCAACTATCCATAGAAATCTCACACATCTTCATGTCATTTCTAATTAGGATAATAGGTGGGAATGAAGCTGATGGATATAATTCTGCTGGATCGAACATTTGGCACCTGAATGCCTAAGGAAAAGACAAGATGTGAATGGCCTCTGAAAATGCCACCCATAGTGTAAGAGCCCAAGTTTCAAATCCAAATAGGGGAATGACAAGGGGACACAACAGACTTAATAGGAATACAAGCCTGACTTCATGGTGCTTCAAAAAAAGACTCTCAATGTGCCAATTCAATCCAGGTTCCTTTGGACATCCCATCCCATGTATAAGTTGAGCCTCAGGCTCCAAAATGAAGATCTGGTGAGACATGGGTCTGGGAGCAAACGCTGACTCAGGAAATAATTCAAGAGTGAAAAGAACGGGTTCAGGAAATACAGCATTCAAGCACTCAAGCAAGAAATCCCTTGGGGCCGGAGAGGTGGCGCTAGAGGTAAGGTGTCTGCCTTGCAAGCGCTAGCCAAGAAAGGTCTGTGGTTCAATTCCCCCCCCCCCCCCCCCCCGTGTCCCATATGGTCTCCCCAAGCCAGGGGCAATTTCTGAGCACTTAGCCAGGAGTAGCCCCTGAGCATCAAACAGGTGTGGCCAAAACAAACAAACAAACAAACAAAAAAAAAGAAATCCCACCACACAAGCCTTCTGCTCCTAAGAAGGAAAGCAGTTTAGAAGAAGACAGAAGAATGAGCACCTTCCTTCCTCAGACCCCTGTTTTTATTGACAAGAACCAGGCCACATCCTAGAATGGGAGAGGAATACCAAGTAGGGAATAATCCAAACATTCCATTACCAGATCACACCCTAGGTGGATATGTGAAAATTGACTAGGGTGGGACCAATAATCCAACACCATGAATGGTGTTTATAGGCCAGTGGGATGAGTAAGGATTTCTATTCTCAAAAAAACGGGGTGCTGTTTTGAAGAAATTATAAAACATTCAAAAAATAATCATTCACATTTATTAGTATGGAAGTACATCTAAGTAGAGAAGGTTTTGATATTAATTTCTGGCAAATAGCAAATAATTTGTCTGAGCTTAAACGTCATGAAATTCTCCTGTACAGATAAGGCTATTGCTTACATCCTATGTCTTCACTCTGTGCCTGTTTTTAAGTTTCCTCATAACTACTTCAAGCCCCAAACTTCTAGGAGCAGAGAAGAGGGGGGAGAAAGAATAAAGAGAAGGGGTAGGAGAAAAACAGACATTGTACTGACCTGACTGTAGGTAAATCTATGTAAAAGCCTAAACAAAAGTGTTTCCCCTAACATTTTTTCCCCTAACCTCTTCTTTTGATAAGTAAGAGTCCACCTGTATTACTAGATCTTTCCCCTCAGGAGATTGGGGTTTAGTTTGAATAAAAAAAGGAGTTCTGGTTTTGGTCTGGGGAGAGAGAGAGAGCTTGGCATAGGCAGCATGGGGCAGAGAGAAAACACATGGCAGAGAGAAGCCATGAGGAAAGAAGCAAATTTACTCCAATAATCTTTTCATTGGCTTGATATTATTTCTCCACTGCTACCCTGCTTCATGAGACCCATCCACCAAGGAGTTAGAAAACACTGTGCCTGGGACAGCCTCACCCAACTTGTGGAGTTTCATTTTTATTTTACACATGACAACAGACTAAAAAATATCCACACAAGTCTAATCACCAGTCCACAAAACTTGGCTGATTGCTCAAACTTTGCTTGCTTTTTCTTTTTTGCTAATGGGACACTTAATCTGTTTAGAGGCCACATTTCTAGGGCTTATTTGTATTTTGTATTTGAAAAACTGAGATATCACTGCACCCTCCTGAAAGAGATCCTACGTCTTTTTTTTTTTTTTTGGTTTTTGGGTCACACCCAGCAATGCTCAGGGGTTGCTCCTGGCTCCATGGCTCAGAAATTGCTCCTGGCAGGCACAGGGGACCATATGGGGCACCAGGATTCGAACCAATGACCTTTTGCATGAAAGACAAACACCTTACCTCCATGCTATCTCCTGGACCCCGAGTCCCTACGTCTTAAGGACCAATCCCAGCCCAGCATTCTCTCCCATGGAAGTTTTGTTTTAAGACCATGGGCCACTATGGCTAATGCAGTGCCTTGCAGTCCTTCTCAACTTTTTCCAATCCTGATCTCTTTCTGGCCTGGCTTCCTTCCCCTGGTTGATATCCTTGTCTCATGCCATGGCCAATGATGCAATATTTTACCTGTGGCCCCCTTAGATTGCCTGGGGCCCACAGTGGCCATGTGGTCACAGTTAACAAATGTAGAACTAAGTTATCTACAATAACAAGTCCTGACCATGGGTTTCACCTTTGTATCTATAAAACCAGCACAGCAAGACTAGGCAGCAGATGCTAATAGGATGTGCTCTGGTGATTACTGAGATTTCTGGTGAAGACAGTGGAACACAAGGAGGGCAAGGATGCAGAAGAATGAAACACAGCTGACCATACAGCACATGCAGCCAGCTATTAGGGTCAGGCTGTTTACATCTATGTAGTACCCAACCCAAATGCTAATAGTACCAAGGTTAAGAAACCAACAAGTATCTTTATCACCTGCTAGTTAC
>PVKC010052934.1:0-10193 GCA_004027635.1 Crocidura indochinensis
ATAAAAACATCAATAAGCAAATATTCATCAAACTGGAAGTCAAAAATAAAAGGTGTCACATTTACAAAAATAAATAGATTCCCTTACTAAGTACAACTGAAAGTGAAAGACTATCACACTGGATGACATGAAAGATTTTCTCAAATATAAAGGTGATTGGAAGAAACAAAGTGTGAATGAGATCACATGTGCCTGATTTCATGGATACACTGTTTTAGGCAAAACTGCTTTATGGTGACTGAAATCTGAAAGTTGCTTTGCTATGTAAGGGTGAGAACTCAGGAGAGAGTTTTGGTGTTTGAAGGTGTTAGTGCTCTTGATAAGTGTTTAACATCTGTGAGAAATTTGACATCTGCTTACTTATTGGTTATGTACTATTTGTTAGATATATAAAATGACTTTAAACACATTTCAAAATTTCAATTTATATTCTTTTTCAGTTTGGGGGCCACAGCATTAGTACTCAGTGAGGATTCTTGGTTCTTTGTCCAGGATCAGTCTATCTATCTCTCTCTCTCTCTAATTTTTATTTTGACCAAAGTGGATTACAAATCTTTCACAGTAGTATTTTAGGTACATAGTGACATTGAATCAGGAGCCTTCCCACCACCAATGTTGTCCTCCCTCCACCCCTGCTCCCAGCATGCATCCCATATCATCCCCCCCCTCTTCCCCCACAGACCCGGCTGCTAGTATAAGTGGTCCCTTCTATGTCTAGCTTGTAGATTGGGTATTGATTCTGCTGTAGTTGGCTTTGGATTTGATGTTTAAGTCTGATCATTTTTTTTTATTTTTACTCAATGTTCATATGACTGCTTGGTCTTGGTCCCCTCCATTATTTCCCTCTCAATTCTTTTATTTTTGTTTTGGTTTTAGGGACACAGCTGGTGGTGGCTAGAGTTTACTCATCTCTCTGCACTCAGAGATTACTCCTGGTGGTTATAGGGGTCATGTGTCATGCTGGGGATTGAGCCTTGGTCAGCCTCAGGAAAGACAAAGTCCTATATACTACACTATTTTTATGGCCCATATTTAATTTTAATTTTGAATAGTATACAGAAGTTATTTAAAATTCATCTTAGTTTGGACCTTAAGGCAGGCAATTTTCTGTAAAGTTTAACAATTTAAAAAACCTTAGTTTGATAATTTTTGCTGAGAAAAATATACTCCCTACCTAAAATTATAATCTTACATAAATAATTATTTTACAATATTGTAAATGAGGATGCAATAAAATTCTGGCATGTAATTCAATTTTTGTATTTCGTAGCAAACATTTTTGCTTCATTGTAACAAAATACTGTGTGTAATAATGTAAGTCCATTCATCCCCAGAGGCATATGATTTTTATTAGCCATACAGAGAATAACTTGGAAAAAAGTGGCTATTTGTTCAATGAAAAATTGGTAACTGTGATTTACTCTGCACCACACTTTGCATAGAGGAAAAATTTTTAACTGGCCGATAAATGATTTAGATATAACTAAATCATATATATGGACAGTGATTGGCTTCTTTCATTCAATTTTATTTTATTTTGAAAATGCTTTATGTTCATCTTTCGTTTACTTAGAAATCACAAAGGCTTATGTTCGAATTTCATTTAACTTATCTGAGAATACAATTTGAGTGAGAAAATAGGGAAAAAGCCTGTTCAAATATCCCTTTTCTCACCCTCTACCAAATCGTGATCTTTTCAGTCTCTTAAGTAAATTCAATATCTTACTACAAGAACCATTGTTAGCATGACTTTTTGTCATTGTTTTGACTGGACAGGTGAATAAATGAGGTCAGACAACTTTTGTGGATACTTGACACAGCCAGAGGGTAGATAAGACTGCTGGTGACATGCCCTTGCTTATCTATGACACCTCACTGAATGACAATAGTATCCCTGGGGCCAGTCTAGAACATTTTGCAAGCAGGACTGATGACCATATTAAATCACTGGCAACCAGGCAGTGAGATGTCAACCCATCACTTCTGGGCATGCCTTCAGCATCACTGAACCTGTCTTTATTCGCTTCTCCCTTATATCGAACAAACTTACCCATTCGAATATATTTGTCTTTATGTTATGTGACTTACGTTAGGTGACTAGAAAATGTTTTGAGTGTGTGTGTACCCATATATGTGTTTAATCTATTCCAAAAGCACTGTTCAAAGATTTGAGATACTGTAAGCAGAGATGAATAAAATTAGAATAGACTCTAGTATTTACAGTCTACTCTTTCAAAGAAAAGAAGTATGTGTTTCACCTAATATCTACAGTAATGTTAGAGGCTAAAGAGAGAATGCACAAAATGTAGAAAGATTCCCTGGCACTTGGCTGACATGAATTTGTTCCCAGGTACAGCATATGGCAGTTTAATACCACCAGGAGTGATCTCTGAGCAGTAAACCCTGAGCACTGCCAGGTACAGGACCCATTAAACAAACAAAAAAACAAACACATTTGATAGAGAGATGAGAATGTAATCACCATTATTGAATGTTGCTGATATCATTACATAAATGTATCATCAGGAATTGATTACTGTTGTCAGAATTCAGTAAATATCAGGTAGGAGAGTCTGTACTTAGCTCTGTAATATGAAATTTATGTCCCTTCGACAGAAGAATGAAAATATTACAGCAAAATTTAAACAATCTTTATTCCAAGATCAAATTTTATTTTCAACATTTCAAAAGAATTCTTCCTGTTTATAAATCTTAGCAACTTCAGCTTTACATTTAGGTCACTCTACTGGCTAAAGGGGAGGTTGAGTGGGGAAAAATCCCAACCTTACCCCCCCAAAATGCAATGACAGGATTAAATTCAAGGCCTCTCACAATATAGGTGTATGTTCTGCTAATTGATCTAAATATAACTACCATCAATATACTAAATATGCTTTTGAGAATTTATATTTTTAGTGCACGTAGAATGATAGTTGAAGCAGTTCATGCTGATGTAACCCTCACAGTCATTCAATAAAAACATTGTGTGGTGGTTATGTGTAGGTGTTGTAACAACAACATACTCAAAGAATATAAATAATGAAATTGTACTCCATTATAAAATGAGATTAATTCCTGTTCAAGAAGGATGCTTGTAGAGGGCTATGATAAATATTTTACAAACATAAATAGCATAAAACTTCACTTCTTTGTGGTATATAATTTACAAAAACACTAACTTTTGGGGTGTGTGTGTGTTTGTGTATGTGTGTGTGTTAAAACTAGTTAGTGATGGCAGGAAGGAAGAGAAGAAATGTGAGTCTATCAGAAAAATGACAAATGACATTGACAGGATAACAAATGATAGAATTGAACTTCTAATGGTGAACTTTAGTATATCCATGTTCATTTTAAATGATGTCAGCTGACAAAATGTTCTAATGCTGTGCTGTCTCAGAAAAAGAGAGATAGAAGTAATTTAACAGAAACAGGTTTTTAGGTTGGATTCAAAATTAAAGGTTCTAAATAATTTGAATACTCTATGTTGGAGTGTTACAAATGATTCTGATTGGATGTGTATCATATTAGAAATTCTGACATACAAATACAAAAAGCTGTAAAATTTGAACATTGCCACCTCTTCTTTAACCCTCTGAACTGAGGTCCTGACGATAGTTTCTGCAACTAAAACGAGGCAGAAACATGGATGTACTGGGAGGAAATCAGAATCACAGGTTCTGTGACACTGTGACTTTTGTCCAGAGCAGAACCTGCTGGCAACTAGGACCAGGGGATCAATGGAGCAAAAATGATGTCACAGATGTTTGAGAAGAAGTTCGTGAGGAGATTTTAACAAGACAGAGGGAACCAAGGAAGGAGTAGAGCTCATGCCAGCCCAATACAGAAAATGGTGAATTCAGGCCTCTTTAGAGGGGGAGAATCCTAAAATCTTATCTTCAGGCTTTGCTAACCTCAGTTCTTATAACCCAGTCATTATGTCTGGCTTTCAAAAGCGCCCCCAGACTATTTAGAACATGAAATGACAGAAACAAAACAAAACCTCTACAGTTTAGTGATATCAGATATAGAAGACTTGGGTTTATTAGATAAAGAAAAATAATTATGATTAATATGATAAATGTGGAATACACTGCAGAATCGCTGTGAGAAGACATAATAATGAAAGCAGAAGCTTTGAGAAAGATGAAAATGGAATATAAAGTTTGAGAATGGTACAGCAGGAAAAATGCTTGCCCCAGTCTCAGTCTCTATCCCAGACATTACAGATGGTCCCTGAGAATATGCAAGAGTGAGTCCTGAGAACATAGCCAGGAGTAAGCCCTGAGTATCCCCAGGTGTGCAAATGCCCTGACTTCCAAGAAGAATGAAAAGGTAATGTTAGAAATAAATAATGCCAAAGCAGAAAATTGGAAAATGCCTTTGATAGTCACAGAAAAAAATAATTAGATGTGACCAAGGAAGAACAGTGAGTTTAAAAACAATTTAAAAGAAACTCTCAAGGTGAAAGTCAAATAGAAAAGAATGAAATAAAATAGCTGAGAGAAAGGCAGACAACAATGACATTCTTCCTCTAAATCAAAATGCAGCCTTTATTCTTGGGTTGGAAAGATAACTCAAAGAGCTAAGCACTAGCTGTGCAGACAGAAGACCCCATTTAGAGTCCTCTAAGCACAACGTGCTCACGTGCCCTATTCTCTTTGTCCCCTCTCCCTCTTTTCTCTTTCAGCAACTGAGTAGCCTCTGACAGGCAAAAACCGCTCACCACCCCAAAGTTCCACTTGTTCAAAGTGTATGTACATTACAGAAGATCAAACAGAACAGGATTTTTTTTATGATACCATCTTTATTGTATGGACAAGCAGAAGTTAGGATGCTTCATTTTAATCCAAAACTTTCTTAAAGAGAATGATATTGTTAAATTTTTCTTTTATAATTATTTTAATGGGGGCATTGGTGGTGGGAATGTCGCACTGGTGAAGGGGGGTGTTCTTTGTATGACTGAAATCCAACTACAATCATGTTTGTAATCAGTGTTTAAGTAAAGATATTATTAAAAAAATTAGATCAGGAATTTCGAATGAAACAAAACTTGTGGGGGCCAAAGGGATAGCATAGAGGGGTGTTTGCCTTGCATGCAGAAGGATGGTGGTTTGAATCCTGGCATCCCATATGGTCCCCCAAGCCTGCCGGGGGCGATTTCTGAGTGTAGAGTAAGTAACCCATGAGTGCTGCTGGGTTTGACCCAAAAACCAAAGAAAAAAGAAAAACAAGCTTGTGATATATGTGATCAACACAAGAATTATATCAGACTTCTTTTAATAAGTTAGGCAAACCATAAAGAACCTTGTGTTGAACATAAAATCACCAATCATAATGCATCATGTAATGCCACCATTCAAAAGTAAAATAAAGCTCTAAAATATGTGATAAATTGTTGTTAGTAGACCTGACTTGCAAGAAATATATTTAACATTCCTCAGGAAAAGGAATATAATGTAAGTATGGAAAACTGATAAGACTCCAGAGAGAAAGAGCATCTCAGGAGGAATAAAAAGGCATAAATTATTTTGTCTTTTTTATGCTTAGAGCTATGGAAGAGTAGCAATGCACCCAAAATAATAATAGATATATTGTTTTAATTAAATGACTAGTGACTTTTTCCTAATGCTTTTATACATTTATACATTTTATACATATAGATAAATATTTGAAGGGTTTTTATTTTTTACATCTTCTGAATAGAGTTAACTTGATTTATTTTCAGTTGTCCTATCTTGAATTCATGCAATAAGGATTCTTTATCATGGCAAATAATCCATTTCATAGGTTGTCATACTCAGTTTGCTGTTGTTTTGTTGATATTTTCACAAAGTTATTAGGCCTCAGTTTTTATTTTGGTATATTTAATTGTGGTATGCTGCTAATACTGATAACGAACTTGAGTTTCTTCTTAATTTTGGAAAATATTTTTCTGAGCATAGAGTCAGGTGTAACCCCTGAGCACTGCCGGGTGTGACCTGAATATAAAAAAAGAAAAGAACAAATCAAATATCTTTAACCTTCTTCTATTTCAGATAATTAGACTATAATAATTTATTTTTCCTATATCAAGTTTAATAATTTTTCTTTATTTCTGCTCATATCTGTCTCTAAACCCCTCAGTGAATTTCTCATTTTGATTATAAATTATTTAAAAACACCAACATTTTTATTTATATTTGTTTACCACCTCACCTGGTGGTATTCAGGGCTTACTCCTGGCTTTGTACTTAGGGATCACATCAAGCAGGGTTCCGGGGACCATATTAAGTTCTGGGGATATAATCTCAATCAAATCATGCACCTTAACCATGGTATTGCATGGGCCCCGAAATGTATTTATTAAGGCTTTACTCCTGTTAGTATTTCTATTTATGTATACTTTCCTGATTTTGTCTATATTTTCCATTAGTTTCCTAAGCAAATTTAAGTTAGTTTAAAGCCCTTAATGCCAGGGACAGTGATTATTTCATTTTTCTGTCCAGCAATAATAAATAAAGAAGTGTCATCTTTATTTGCCTTTTATTTTAATTGTGTATTGCTGCTGGTGGTGGTGGTGAAAACTAGACATTCGAACAAGACAATAATAATTCCAGAAGATATATTACCCCCTTCACCAGAGTTTGTTATTAGTTTTGCTGATTATTTGGGGGGTGGGGTGGGCCAAACCCTGTGGTGCTCTGGAGTTACTTCTGACTCTGTGCTGAGAAATCACTTCTGGCAGGCACTAGGTACCATATGGAATACCGGGGATCGAACCCAGGTTGGTCTCAGGTCAGTCATGTGTAAAGCAAACTCTCTACCAGCTGTGCTATCACTCTAGCTCCATGCAATTTTATTTCATTTTATTTTATTTTATTTATTGAAGCACTGTGATTTACAAAGTCATTAACTGTTGATTTTTTGACATATAATGTTCCAACATGATTTCACTACTAGTGATAATTTCTCTTCACCAGTGTCCCCATGTTCCCTCCCATAACAACCCACCTCCAGACATCTTTTTAAGTTGGCTGTTGAAGTTTGGGTTTCATGATTTCAGTGTTGCTGACTCTGGTTTGGATATTTAGCTCTATTCTTCCTTAGTACCACCTGAATTCCTCTCCCTTTCCTGCCATTGCTTTTCATCTGACGTCTCCACTCTAGTAACCTCTACTTATAAAGACAGAAGATGCCTCTTCAGCCTCCGTTGAACTCTCTACTCAAAATTGTCAATGGCAGCACAACCCAGGGGGAGATGCACAAATGATGTTATTGAATGGGAACCTATCAGCCTACACCAGGTGAAGACAGGATGGGGATACACCTGTCAAAGGATGAACATGAGTAAAATAGAGAAGTTGTCACCACACTCAGCATTGAATTTCACCAATTTAATCTCTAGGTCTTCCCATTGAGTCAGGAAGGTAAGAGTCCCCATGGCAAAGAGGATTTCGGATATAACTTTAAAAGCTCTTAGGGTGTGATAAAGCTAAGAAATGGATTTGAAGGAGTTACTTTGTCAGTGGACAAAGCACTACTGATAGGACTTCCCTTGTGCACACAGTGACTAAAGACTGATAAGAACTATTCCTGGTGCCACTGCAGGCCCAGAGAGAGCTGAACTCCTTTGCCTTCCCCCCCCCCCCCACGAAGGTCCAACAGAAACAAAAACAAAAACTGAAGATCAGAGAAGACTATTAGTCTCTTCCAAGTCTTCTTCCTGACAACCACCCTAGCAAAGGCTTCCTACTGAGGGAGAAAGCCCATGTGGACAAGTTGGAGGGATAAAACATCTATAAAAGTCAACTCAGGGGCTGGAGAGATAGCTTGGAGGTAGGACGTTTGCCTTGCATGCAGAAGGATGGTGGTGCAAATTCAGGCATCCCATATGGTTCACTGAGCCTGACTGGAGCGATTTCTTAGAGTAGACCAGGAGTACCCCTTAAGTGCTGCTGGGTGTGACCCCAAAACAAAAGACAAACAACAACAAAAAAAGTCAACTCAGAAAAAAGGAGGTGCACATATGCATTGTGTGGGCACATGGTTTATGAGCGATTTGCAAATCCGCAACTTGGCTTTTGAATTCTCATATTTTAACTGTCTTTGGAGAAGCCCATATGTTCTCTTGCACACCTTATTCTGTCTCTTTCTCTCACTGTCTTCTTCTCTCTTTCTCTCCCTCGCTCTTCTTTAAAATTTCCAAATAAAAGTTTTTTTACTTCACTCGCTGCTCATCTCCCCCCGAAATTCTTTTCTCAGAGAAAGGTGACAGATCTGGAAGACCTGGGCAAGGTTTAAGACTGAGTTTCTTTTTCTGCAAAGAGCAAGGCCCACAGTCCTAGTTCCCTCCAGAACTTCCCAGGTGGCTGAGGTGGGTAGAGAGAAAGCAGTATACTCCCTTCTCTCCCTTCTCTAGGCTGCTGCCTACCTCTCTCCCACTTAACTAAGTCACATGGGGTCCCCGCTTAGCATCACCAAACTCCATCTAGTATCCCATGCAATTGTTTTCCGTGAGATTCTGTCCTGGAAATTCTTATTGCAGCATCATCTCCCAGAATCTGGGGTGTGCCCCTGTATTGATGAAAACCAAATAGTGCCAGTGAATTCAAAATGAAAAGCAATTTTAACAGGTGCCTCTTTTGTTTCTTACTAATAGCTTTGTAGGTGTTTGTTGATATTTGGATGAAAGAGCACCTTTCCAAAAATAAGGAATTTTTATACTTTCGAAATGTTTTGTATCTTTGAAATATACTTGTTCCCTTTCCTGGCATGATTTGTGATATGCAATTATTAATTATTGTGAGTGTTTCAGAATCATTTATTAATAAAAGATGGCATTTCCTTGGCAAGAAAAATCCCATTAGTGCTTCGATATAAAAGCCCCATAAATAGAGTTTTGAGTACTTTATCAGCTTCCTGTCCTCTTTTTGAATGACAGTCTGAGTCATTAAAAACAGTCAGCACTGCAATGATTTATTTTCATCTAAAGAGAGATTACTTAATTTAATTAAATGTGCTTTATGCCTTGCAATTGCCACAAAGTGGTTCTTGCAAACTTCTAACTCATTATTTAATGCACCCACAATTTCAGTGGAATACTAAGAGGATGTAGATCTTAGACCTTCTTGCTCCACTCCATAAATAGCTTTATACATTCAAGAACTTTATGGAAATTCTGTGTTGGCTTATGAAACTTGCACAATTCTTAATTCTCTTTTACTAAAATAATATATTTTTTGCTATTCTATACTTTTATTTACATTTTTCCATTTATTTATAACATAATATCTAAGAATTGCTCCTTCAAACATTCCATAGACATTCCGACTTTATTTACTCACCCTAATTCCTTTAAAGCTCTTTATGGGGGGTTTTCTTGTATTTGAGTGCTATTTTCCAAGTTTGAACTCTGGTTAGTTTGAAATTTAATATTGAATTTGACTATATACATGTTATTATATCTTTAAGGAGTGATGATGCTACAAAAGGCCCCCTATAAATGTCAACTGACCAAGTGTAAAAGGAGAAGCCTGAGGTTTAGAAAGGTGTCCCAGGAGGAGACCTGGGGAGAGCCAGGCCTAATACAAATCAGCCTTGTGCACCTTGTTCTGCAATCTCTCTCTTTGCCTTTACAGAAAATGTAGCACTTTGGCCCTAGAGCTCCACACTCCCTCTCATTGGCTCTCCTGCTCTCTGGTTCTCTCTTGCTCTCGCTCTCTCCCTTGACAAACAATAAGCAAGTATTAAAAGTATGTTCTTTTTTCTCTCTCTCCTCTCTCTCTCTCTCTCTCTCTGACTGTTTTGCTACAGATTAGCAGACTTCTCTTTCCCCAAATTCAAAACTGTAATAACCCACACAGTGTGGTAATAGAACGAAGGTAGTCTCTCAAATAAATGGAATAGAATTAAAATCTAGAATCAGATCCCCAGGTAAATGGACATCGAATCCCTAATAAAGAACATAAGGTATAAATTAAAACAACTAATTCTAGGAAAACTGGTTGATCAGACCTGAAAAAAAAATTCAGACTGCTTTCATTTTTTAATGCACAAAAGTCAAATCAACATTGATTAAAGATCTTGGTATCAGACCTGAATTTGTGTTATACTAAGGAAAACTTAGGCAGAAAACTTCATAAAACTAAAATTAGAAGTAATATTAATGATTCAAGAAGACAGAATCAAAGCTAAACAAATGGAATACAACAAAT
>PVKC010052935.1:0-10220 GCA_004027635.1 Crocidura indochinensis
TCCAAAAAACCCAGAAAATCTTTTACATGTTTATACTCTGCCACACAGAAATATAAAGTTAAAAATCCAAAAATGACTTGTGTCCCAAGCAAAGATTCTCAAAGTGTTGTTATAAATGGTTTAAAAAAAAAAAAAAAGAAGAATCAAAGTAGGGATGGAAGCTCTGGATTTATCTGTCAAATATGGAGCTAAGAGGAGTGATTAAAGTAGGCAATGTGCTTGCCTTGCACACAGTCAACCACAGTTTGATCCCTGCAACGCATATGGAAACACAAGCTTTATTAAGAGTAACTAGTGAGCACAAGTAGTTGTGAGTCAAAACCATTCCCTTTAAAAAAAAAAAAAGCTAAAAAGTTATTTTCAGGAAGAGAAAGAAAGCAATACAGAATTAGTCTTCTGATAAATTTGTGAAATGAATTAAGTATAGAGATAAAAGTGGCAAAACAACAGAGAAAATAATGCTGTTTTTAGCTTTCGGGTTTATGTGTTTGTTTGGGGGCCACATCCAATGGTTCTCAGGGCTACCTCAGATTCCTTGGGAACTCTCCTGGCAGTGCTCATGTGGTCGTGTGGTTTGATCTGAGATTAGCTGAGTGTAAGGCAAGCTCCTAACATCCAGTACTATCTCCCTGGTCCCATATAACAATTTTAAAGGAAAGAATTACCAAGTCTAAATGTACTAAATGTGTAAGCAATGTAAAATTATGTAAACACATGGAAAATATAGTAATTAGGTTATCATAAATGACAGTCTATGAAGAAAATTGAGAACTGTAAACAGATACTATAAGAGGCATCAGTTCTGAATTTCTATTGTATAAAGAACCGTAAGAATATAAAAAGGCACTCCTATTTGGAAGAAAGCCTATGACAATGGAGTCATCTCATTCATCTAAATGTTATACTAAGTACAGAAAAACCACTGCATTTCCTTCCTTTCTTTTCTAGAAAAGGCTACGTCTAGACATTGTTGGAAAATAAAAGAGCCCACCTTTTTCTTAAATAAAACTACAACATTTTAGATTGAAATCAATTTTGCATTTGTAAAGCAGTTTTCTAATTTGGCAAGGCCAAATCTTGGGATAACATTAGGCTAAGCAAAAAGAGACAAATACAAAAGGATAAAAAAATTATATGATTAGGGGCCAGAGAGATAGCATGGATGTAAGGCATTTGCCTTGCATGCAGAAGGACAGTGGTTCGAATCCCAGCATCCCATATGGTCCCCCAAGCCTGCCAGGAACGATATTTCTGAGCGTAGAGCCAGGAGGAACCCCTGAGCGCTGCCAGTGTGACCCAAAAACCAAATAAAATAAAAAAAATAAAATAAAATAAAATAAAATAAAATGATTATATTACAGGAGGCACCTAAAGTAGTAAAATTCATACACAAATAAAATAGAACAGTGATCACCACAGAAAGAAATAGGAATTTGTTGTTTAAGGGCTAGTTTCAGAATTAATAAAAAAAAAGGGGGGGGAAAGGAACAGTAGTGGTGGTTACATAATGCACTTAATGACACTAAACTTACTATTAACTTTAAAATGGTTAAAATGGGGACTGAAAAAAATAAAGAAAAAGGGGGCCGGAGAGATAGCACAGCGGTAGGGTGTTTGCCTTGCAAGTGGTGACCCAGGATCAAAGGTGGTTCGAATCCTGGCATCCCATACGGTCCCCTGTGACTGCCAGGAGCGATTTCTGAGCAGATCCAGGAGTAGTAACCCCTGAGCGCCGCCGGGTGTGATCCAAAAACTAACTAACTAACTAACTAACTAACTAACTAACTAACTAACTAAATAAATAAATAAATAAATAAATAAATAAAATGGGGACCGAAAGGGCTGGAGAGATAGCATAGTGGTAGGGCATTTGTCTTGCACACAGCCAATTCAGTACAGATGGTGGTTCAAATCCCGGCATCCCTTATGGTCCCCCATGCCAGGAACGATTTCTGAGTGCAGAGCAAGAAGTAACTCCTGAGCGCTTCTGGGTGTGACCCAAAAATACAAAAATAAATAAATATAAATAAAATAAGGGCTAGAGAGATTGCAGGTAGGTTCTTATTTTAATGTGGCCAAGCAGAGTTCAATCCTCAGCACCCCATATGGTGCCCTGAGCCCCACTAGGAGTAATTTCTGAGTGCAGAGTCAGGAATAACCACAGAAGGTTGCTGAGAGTGACCCCAAAACAAAAATTGCAAAATAAAATTAAAATGGTGTGTTACTGGGGCCCGGAAGATAGCATGGAGGTAAGGCGTTTGCCTTTCATGCAAAAGGTCATTGGTTCGAATCCCGGTGCCCCATATGGTCCCCCGTGCCTGCCAGGAGCAATTTCTGAGCATGGAGCCAGGAGTAAACCCTGAGCACTGCCGGGTGTGACCCAAAAACCAAAAACAAACAAACAAACAAAAAAAAAATGGTGTGTTACTATTTTGTTAGCATTTTATCACAGATAAAGCATTTTACAAATTCTAAAGCCTGAGTAAAAGAAAAATAACCTCTACTAATTCACTCCATCTTTACAAAGAAAGAAATCCCCAATCTGTTTTTCTTTGATCTTGAGCCCATCCACCAAAGGGGGGGAGGGGGACGGCCATGGGAAAATATTACACACTTTGAAAGGATAGAAATATTGACATAAACTACAACATAAATGAACTGTGAGTACATTATACTAGGCAGTCACAAAAAGACACTCACTGCACTTATTTGATACCTACAGTAGCTAAAATTAGAAGAAAAAAAAAACAAAACAGAAAATAGAACCGAAGACAGCTCAACAGGTGGAGCATGTGCTTTGCATGTGGGAAGACTTGACTCAATCTCATCACCAGAAGCCCTACCAAAAGCCCCATGCACAGAACCAGGAGTAGACGTACCCATTCCAGCCCCACCCAGTACTACCAGGTGTGCCCCCCCCCAAAAAAAACTGATTATGATAAGAAAGGACAAAAACTTCTCCAGAGAAGACTTGTGTAGTATCAAGTTTTAGCTTTGCAAGATGATGAGGCTCTGGAGACTGGCTGCACTAAGTTGCAAACATACTTAGGGTGGTAAATTTTATGTTGTATGGCTTTTTTACCACAATTATTTTTAAAGAAGAACAACAAAAATAATAGCCCGAATCTTACTTCCGTTAAGTGCTGTGTGTCCAGGATCCAAACTATGAAATCAAGAGACATGCAAGAAGAGAAGCTGCAGAGCAGTCTATAATGTTTATGGTCACTTGCCCCCTAAAAGCAAGTCATAATTTGACTGGAACATGTAGCATATAAGCAAGAATTGTGAAAACATCCAACAAGAGACTACTAGTTTTAAGGGCCACTTTTGAGTAGCTATACAAGCCTTTCTATTTTGTTCAAGTCAGTTTTTAAAAAATCCGTTGCAGATATATTAGACAGCATATCAATCCAACAAGAAAGCAGAGAACCAATATCAGTAAATCAAACTGTGCCTTTCTGTTAATACTCTCTCATATGTTCTCATTTTATACACCCCTTCACCCAGTCAGAAAGTAACCCTGAAGTATTTAAGCTCCATTCAGGGATAGCACCATCATGCATCAAAGTGTCAAGAGACCCACCAGAGATGAAATCTGCAATTCTGTGCTCCTAACCACCACCACCCCAAAAAATAAAAAAAAAATGTTTATCAAGCTGAAGTCAAACCAATGGCCAACACAAGAACAACTTCCTGTAAAAGATTTAGAAGACAGGACCCAATTCTCATTTTTTGTCACCGGGTGATAGGACCACATTGCTTCTAAATAAGATTTTCTATAAAACTGGAAAAGATGGTCTTCTGTGGCATTTAGTAGGTTTCCTTTAAGCCACAGCTGACAAGAGACAACTCTCCCCTGGAGGCTTAAATCCAACAGTGAATTCTTCCAAACAAAAAGCTCTCTATCATTTTACCTAGAGCTGATTTCAATTTGTTCAACCCTAGAAATAATAAAGAAAATGGAATCAACAGTATCTAATCCACCTCTCATTTTCCTCCCAATTACTGTCAGAGTTAAGAAAAGCAGCTGAGATGGCCATGTACTTTCTTCTGTCTCCCTCTTGGCACATGGCCACAAAACAAATGGAGACTGTCAAGGATATATATGTTTATTTTGTCCTACATGGTCCATTTCCAGCAGCCTTTCCCTTCAAGGGAGATCAAGAAGGACACATGCCTCATCATTTTACCAAGATTTAACCTATGTGTCTGGACACTAGAAAGAGTTGCCTTAGTAAGTCAGGAGCCCAACAGTAACTCAGTGGCCTTCGACCACTGGGTCCACAGAACTGCTGGTTCATAGGTTTAGAAAGACTGAAAACCACTGATATATTGCCTTGGTTACAAACACCATCCTTGAGGGGCTGGAGAAAGAAGGGCATTTACCCTGTACAGCTGACCCAGATACAACTTATATGGTCCCCCACGTATTGCCAGTAGTGATTCCTGAGTACAAAGCCAGAAGTAACTCTGGAGTACCAATGGTATGGCCCACAACCCCTTCCAAAAACTACCACCTTTGGACCTTGAGATGAAGGATAGGTGCACATCTACAAGCATAAGAAGGTTGGACAACACTATTCTAAATAATGTTATCATTAATTAGTCCTATTAAACCAAGTAAACCAATTTAATATCTTTGAGTCTCGAGTTTTTTTCCACCCATGAAATTCAAATAATCCTTAGTACACTTATCCTACAAAATGAAGGTGGAGGGGCCAGAGCAGTAAGATCTCTGCCTTGCACGAGGTAACCTAAAATGGACCATGGTTCGATCCCTGGCATCCTATATGGTTCCCCAAGCCAGGAGAAATTTATTAGCGTACAGCCAGGAATAACCCCTGAGTGTCACCAGGTGTGACTCAAAAAACAAAACAAAACAAAACAAAACAAAACTAAAATGAAGGTGAAAAATAACGTTTTTTGATCTCTCAAGGTATTTTTCACAATTTTAATTATTTTGTGTGTGTGCTTAATATTTTTTTAATTTTATTTTATTGAAACAATTGTGCTCTACAATCCTTCATAGTTGAATTTCAGATATACAGTGAATCAGATCCAAACCCACCACCAGTGTTGATCTCCCTCAACAAATGGACCCAGAGTGCATCTGATACCAATACCCTTTGCCTCCTGGCCTGCCAATACCTTTTTTTTTTTTTTAATTCTACAGAAATAGCAAGCATATTACTATCAAAGAAATCATCTTTCACCTGGTGAAAATCTGAAGTACATTTCCAGTACTGATCTACTCCACCAGCACTGAACAAGAATCCACAGAATCCTATGTTAAGTATTCATTCATATGCTTCCCATATGCAAGCATTCTCTATATAAAATGTCACCAATCTAAAAGCCATTTTCACCTAACAGCTTTATTTTTCCCCTTGATTCATCTAGGCTGTTGGACATAAACAAAACTGTAGGCAGAGAATAAGTTTGGACATGAGCACCCAGTTCATTAATTAGATTATAAACTAACAAGTAAAACTTCTGGCAAGGGGAGAGATAGAGGGGAGCGGAACAATGAATGCAATGTAAAGGGAAGCTTGCATTTTATCAGTTTTTAATTGCCTAGTTTTTTTAAAAAAATAAATATGAAAACACATTTATGTTGAAATATACAGAAAGTCCTATGAACCTTACACCTTGGATAAATACATTATTACACAGGTTACGAGAGAATTTTTTTCTCCTTCGAAAGTAACTCTAGAACTAGAGCTCAACTATAGGTCAAAATGACACGCAATATATTGGCCCGAGAACAATACTTTTCATTCAAATCCACACAAGCCTGCCACTTGCACTAGTCATCCCCGGCAATTAATCCCCCAAGAAAGACGTTTGATTAAATCTTTTCAAGCAAATCCTTTGCTTTGCTTTTGTTAGTTCACTTCTTGTCAACATCTATTAAAATATGCCTTTAATTCTCCCACAATCTTAAAAAACACCGATTCCACTGTCTTCAACTTTAATCAACTGTATGGCCGGCATTTTTCATTTCATAATAATGTGCTGCTTGGAATTCAAGAGGCAGGCTCAGCATCAATCATCTGGTAAGAATTTTTCCACTGCAATAAATATGCAAATGAGGAGAGCCAGTCAGTCGTATTTCAGGCCCGACTTGCTAGTGTTTTAAAAAAGACACAAATTTATTAATTGCCGGTGGCCAGAGGAATCCTATTACTTTGGGCATTGATTACAAAGCTGTGTGAGTGATTATTGTGCAACTCGCAGGCTACCCAGGCATGAGGAAAAATTATTAAAGCAAGGCAGAGATTATCAACTCAGAATAACAATAAGCCTTAACATTTAGGTCCTAACTTCTTCAACAAAGAATTACGTGAAGCCTCTACTGTATCATAATTCCAAATTCTGTCAGTATTACTGTTTGGGCTTGTTCTATATTCCCCAAGCAGAATGGCGTTACCAGTAAGAAACAGTAATACAGGTTACAAATTCCTTAACACAAACAGTATGGATGAGTTGCTACCATTTCCAATGTGGTCCAATTAGAATGTTTGTATATCTGTGGATATATATACACACACACACACAGAGATAGATATGTGGGGTGTGTGTTTCCAAATTTAGAAAAATGAATGAGCTTTTTATTATATGAACTGTTGTTTCAACTAGAAGAATATATAGAGTTCTTTCTCAGAGTATTGGTTGGTCCTACGAACCAAAACTAGGATTTTGTTTAAAGGTAGGTACACCGGGATATCAGAATGTTGGTTGGTTCAATGGTCCAAGAGCAGAATTTTGTTTAATGGTACACCAGGATGTAGCTGCTTTTATGCAACCACCAGGATAACGTCTCAAAGCAGAGCACTGGGACTTATATTCTAAAATCTTGATGGCTAAGCCAAAAGCAGACTTGGGTTTCATACCTCAGAGGGTGCCACTGTTGAAGGCCTGCAATCTATGGAGGGGTCTATGGAGGGATGGATTTGATAGGCTAATTCTGAATGCAAAGTGTTTTTGTGAGAAACATTCAACCCAAGACATATTAAATCAAATAAGAAAGAGGACTCTGTGGACAAAACTTACTTTTTTTTTCCTCTTAAGAGAATGATGTGGGAATTGGGGGAGTAAGTAGAAGTTGAAATAAGAGAGAGATGAGACGTCTGATAAAATATGCTGGGTGAGCCCCCTTACAGAAAGAAACAAAAAGAAAAAATTCCTTAACATTTCCCATTACTGCACACTAAGTAACATGATAGATAGTGTGCATTTGAGTTCTGTGGAGGGACATCCCACTCAAGCTGTAATTTCTGACCAGGCTTGGATTTATAAGGAAGGGAAAAGAACTGCAGAATTTCTTAGGTTTCCCTGAATACTCTCTCAAATACCTTGATGAAGTGTGTCAATAAATCCTTAAAAAGCCCTATAGGACACAGCAATCTAACTGATCAATGTACTTCCTGAAATCCACTCCCGTACCCTTACACTTCACAGCTGCCAGGCAACCTCCATTGCTCTAGAGCATTTTTCCTAAAAAGGGGGAAATTCCCCTTCCAAAGAAAAGGAGTTAATGCCCAGAATACAAGGTACTTGTGTTTTTACAAATATATTTACAAGTCTATTTCCAAGTCTATTTAAAAGAAACTATTTACGAGTCAAACAGTAGTCACTTGGAGAAAGGGGATGCTTTCTTTTATATCTGATACACTTCTGAACTATTTGAGTATTTTACAAACATTTATTACTTTTGTATTTTAAAGTGTTATTAATATCTAAGTCAACTTGGAAGAGATTAAGCAGTAGTACAATGAGTAAGTCTCTTGCCTTGCACACAGCCAACCTGGGTTTCATCCCCAGCATCCTCTATAGTTCCCTCAAAGCTAGGAGTGAGCTCTGAGCTCCACTGAGTACAACCCCAAGCATAATAATAATAATAATAATAATAATAATAATAATAATAATAATAATAACAATAACATAATAATAATGCAAAATTTATTTATTTTTTGTTTATGGGCCAAACCCAGCGGCGCTCAGGGGTTCCTCCTGGCTCTATGCTCAGAATTCACTCCTGGCAGACACGGGAGACTATATGGGACCCGGGATTCAAACCACCGACCTTCTGACTGCGAGGCAAATGCCCTGCCTCCGTACTATCTCCCGGACCCTAATAACGCAAAATTTAAAGAAAACATCAAAATAAATTTTAAATCATAATTCAAGTTACCCTGTTCATATAAAAGTCCGATCCTTTCATATTAGAAAGCTTTTTTTATTTGTTTGTTTGGGTTGGGGACAATAATCAGCAGTGCTCAAGGCTTATACCTGGCTCTGCACTCAGGCATCTCTCCTGACAGGGCTCAGGGAACCATATGGTATGTGAGGGACAGGACCTGATTGGCCACGTGCAAGGCAAATGCCCTACTCCCTGTACTACAGTCCTGGTCCCAGGAAAAACCTTTAAATAAGACTTCTTAGTCAGTAAAATTGCACAACACTCAATGTTCAGATTCTCTATATGGCCCACTAAGGAATCTGGAAATAACTTCACTAAAAATGCAGACTCCCAGGCAGAATTAATCATTTCTCTTTCTGTATCATTCGTGTCATTATGCTAGTACTCATATTGTGCAGTGAGTCTTGAATTCACACGATGAAAGCTGCTTGTGAGCAGAGATCTCATCCTGTCACTCTAGCTCCCAGGAGATCACCTGGGTGATAAAAAGGATTCTACAAATTATTTCAGTTTGTGTGAGTCACATGGCAGAACAAATAATTACACTATATTTTCCAAGTGTAAATGCTGACAAGCATGAGAAATGTGGACTACAGATTTGTTGAGTACAGTAACTGTATTCTCAACAAAAGTGATCTTCAGGCCAGAGCAATAGTAAGGGTTTACCTTGCATGCGGACAACCTGGGTTCAATCTCCAGTATCTAGATGGACTCCAAGCACTGTCAGGAGGGATTCCTGAGAGCGTAGCCAGTATTAACCCCTGAGCATCACTGAATATGGTTCAAAACCAAAAACAGAAACAAAAACAAAATGCCTTCCTTAAGAAAAGTAAGTGCTCACTTCGTTAGCACATATACTAAAATTGGAAGAAAAGTAATCAAAGTAAACTCTTCCTTATTATAACATGCCAACTGTAAGTTATAGTCTTTTCAATATCAATCTTTTTTTTTGTTGTTATTTTATCTTTTTGAGAGGCATCTCAAACGCCCCTGGATGTGCTCAGGTCTTACTCCTGGCTCTATGCTCAGGGATCATTCCTGGCAGTGTTCAAGAAGCCTCATGTGATGGTATGGACCCAACCCAATTTGGCTACATGAAAGGCATGAAAGGCAACCCTACCGTTTATATTCTTTCACCAACCCCAAGTCTCAAAACTGTTTTACCACTGAGAGCTTACATATTTTTCAATGCATCTTCATGAATATTATGCAACTATCATCAATCATGCCCAAATTTTGTTCTCACGTTTGAAAAAAATTAAGTTGGGGAACTAAAGGAAACCCAAACCATATTGATGAAATATAAGACAAGAGAAAGTAATATTTTCTTAATATAAAAAATGTTTTAAAAAAACAAACAAACATGTTAAGGAGGGCTGGATTGATAGCACAGTGGGTAGGTTGTTTACCTTACATGCGGCCTACCCAGGTTCAATCACTGGACTCCCATATGGTCCTCCGAGCTTGCCAGGAGTGATTTCTGAACACAGAGTCAGGAGTAACTCCCAACTGCCACTAGATGTGGCCCAAAAGCCAAAAAACAAAAACAAAAAACCACATTAAGGGATTGTGAAATAATACAGCAGGTAGGGTGCTTGCCTTGCATATGGCTGACCCAGGTTCAATACCTGGCACCCTGTAGGGGTCCCCAAGTTCACGAAGACTGATTCCGGAGTGTAGAGTCAGGAGTAACTCTAAAGTATGGCTGGGTGTGACACCCAAAACAAAAACAAGAAAGAAATGCAAGTTTCCAAAATTTAAGTGGCCAAATATATCAGAAGAAATGCTTAATGTCACTTAAGGAAAAAAAAAAGAAGAACAAAAAACAAACAAAAAAAAAGAACGGAAACCAGAATATTAATACAGTGTGTGGGGTATTTGCTTGCATGCAGCCAACCCAGTCAATCCCTGGCACCTTATATAGTTCTCTGAGCCCCACCAGCAGTGATCCCTGAGGCAGCACTACCTGGTATAGCCCAATTCACTCTCACTGCCACTCCCTTGCCTTCCCTCTCCC
>PVKC010052936.1:0-5000 GCA_004027635.1 Crocidura indochinensis
CCAGCTCACCTCATGAAGCTCACCACAAATAGTGATGAGTTTAGATAGAGAAATTACTACATTTTGAACTGTCCTAACAATGAGAATGTATGAGGGAAATGGAGAGCCTGTGCAGAGTACAGGCATGGGGTGGGTGGGAGGAGGGAGATTTGGGACAATGGTGATGGGAACGTTGCACTGCTGATGGGTGGTGTTCTTTACATGACTGAAACCCAAACACAATTATGTATGTAATCAAGGTGTTAAAATAAATTTAAAAAAAAAACAAAACAAAAAGAAAAAGAAAAAAAAAGAAATTGGGTTGATCTTGACAGGTGGGAAACTATTCAGCTGTTCTTTCTTCATTATTGTTACTGTTTTGACATTCTATACTGAGTAAATTTAAGAGGGGGAAATGTAATAATTAAACTTATTGGAATGCATTTTAAAAAGTCTCTCACCTATGTCATGAATTAGGTAAAGCTGGAAGTGGTGTCATCATTTTAAGGATAGAGACCCCAGGTTCTAGGATTAAATAATTGGTCCGTCATGTGGTGGAGTAAGAATTTTGGTATTTAATTCTAGTGATCCACAGCCTGACTCTCTGTCCTGGATCACTCACTCACTTTTGTGGTATCAAGTTTCTCACCTGCAACTCAAGGGTAGAAAAATATAAACTCTGAGGTCTTGTTCAGATCTGTGAGTCTGTTTTCTAAGCGCACTTTGTAAGTGTCCTAACTGAGATTCAGTCACCATATGGCTATGCCCTGACAGAAATATATTCTTATGTGTTTGTTTTACCTGCATCTACCCTCATACACTTAATTTTAATGTTGGACACTTCACGCACACACAAGCAGAGAGTAGTGATGAAATCCCCTTATAATGAGTCTTCATATAATGAATCTTTTTCAGTAATCTACCCTCATTTTACAGTATTTAAAATATGCAGTATTGTAAAAGTAAATCATAGGTAGGATAGCTTTTTACCAGAACAAATCTTAGTATGCAAATAGAAATTTAAAATCACTCTGTAATTTCATACCTAACAAAATATATCCCCCACTTATTATATAGTGCCTCTACTATCTTCAAATTTGCTGATTGCCTCAAAGAATTCTTTTTTATAGTTAGCACTATTACCCCCCCAATAACACATACATCTAGTTAGAAAGAAGGGCTTTATTGGCAAGGAAACAACTTGTAAGTCGGGAAACAAGTCTGAGCAGTAAAGAGCAAGCTGTGGAGCAAGCTTTGGAGAAGGGAAGTAGCTGTCTGGCTTTATGTAAAGTTAGGATGACTCAACAATCTGTACATATTTAGGGGATTTTCAAGGAAAACCATGCATATTTCTTAGGGAAAACTGAACATGTACAGCTGAGAAATATACAATGAACATATATGATCATGCATCAAATGAACAGAAAATAGTGGCAAATATCATTAGTAAGTATCCTTTTGAGCAGGGGTGGCGAACACGCAGCTCCAGGTCAAAATGAATGCGGCTCTTTGCCTCTTATCATTCTTTTGTATACTGTGGCTCTTTGCCAAGTTTGGATTTTGTTCTGTTGCTTCTGAGGAGGGATCTCTGATGAGAGATCTCTGAGCGCGGAGTCCCGCCATACCCCAGGCTGCGTCCTCCCATCTCCCACCCCTGGGAAACAACCGCACGGGCCAGCGAGCGGGGGACCCATGTGTCACATATTGGGTCACATTTTGCCCTTAGTTCTTAGTGTGGAGGATGCAGCACACCCTCACCATCACTGCAGGATTTTTACCCTCACTCAAAATGGCAAAATACAATATGTGTTTAATATATTATTGTTAAAAGTAGATGCTTTTGTGTGAGTGTTTGTCTGTTTGGCAGGTCACTGCATGGTGTGGCTCTCTGACTCTCACAGTTTAAAATTTTGACTCTTTGTGTCGAACTTGTTTGCCACCCCTGCTTTTGAGGATGATAACAAAGAGTAAGGGAACTGTTGGTCAAGATGATCCTGATGTACAGTGTCATAAACAATTGGTTCTACCTGGCCTTGCATTTGGTGTCTCTGGCACAAATGCATTTATAAGATTATGGTGTCTATCAGAGTTTAAATACTAAGCTTCCTGCAAGCCAAGCCTGTGTTCTGGCACATTACACTGTCTCAGGTCTCCTTTGTATCTATCAGTTTCAATATGAAGAAAGGTGCACCAAGTTGTATCGAACTTTAATTATTGATATATTTTTTTTCAGATCAGGATGCAAACAAGACCTGGCGATTTGTTGTTTCATTGTTTCAAAATTTCCCTAATCTTATTCCTTTCTCCTTTTTCTTTTTGGCTTCTTGATTTGTGAGAGAAAATTATTTGTCCTGGAGAATATTTCAGATTCTGGATTTTTCTTCTGCGTTTTGTTATTTAATTGGGAACTTTGTCTTCTTTGTTTACTATAAATGGGTCCAGAAACATAAATGATTGGATCTGTTGACTGAAAACAAGAAGTATCAGTTATTTCACCAACATAATGGGCTTGTTTAGAAATAACAATAAATGGGGCTGGAGAGATAGCATGGAGGTAAAGCATTTGCCTTGCATGCAGAAGGTCAGTGGTTCAAATCCTGGCATCCCATATGGTGCCCCTGAGTCTTTCAGGAGTGATTTCTGAGTAGAGCTAGGAGTAACCCCTGAGTGCTCCTGTGTGTGACCCAAAAACCAAAAAAAAAAAAAAATACAATAAAAAAACAATTTGTTGTGCTATTTTCAATTTTGGGCCAGACACACCCAGAAGTACTCAGGACTTGCTCCTGATTCTGTGCTCAAGAATCACTCCTGATGGTGCCTAGGGAATCATACACATGTGGTCTCAAAGATTAAATTGGTATCAACTGTGCAAGAAAAGCAGCTTAGCCCATTACTATCTCTCCAGCCTCCCAAATCCCAAAAGCAATTTGGACAGTGCAGTCCAATTGCAATACTTACAGTGCATTTTTCTAGAACAAAATCTAACTCCCTGCACCCAGCTTTTAGAGAAGCTGTTGCTAGGCAAAGACATGCATCCTTCTTCCTCAAGGACAGGAAGGTATTATCACTTCCTCTGGAGCATGTAGGCATGTTGGGACTTGTAGTTTTATGATTATTCATGGGTAGGGACTCTCTTGTAGCCTCAATTTTAATTAAATTAAGTTTCACCTGTATGTTATTTTATGATATGCCCAATTTTTCAATTTTAGGTGATGTAAGTGCATTTTAACTATGTGATATTTTAAGGCATCTAAGTTCTTGGTTGATTGTGTGTGTGTGTGTGTGTGTGTGTGTGTGCGCGCAGGTGATTCTGAGATTAAGATTGATTAGAGAGTTCAAATATTAAAGAACAGTCTTTATTATATCACATAATTGGATTTATCTCCTCTATTATAAATTCATGTCTTCTTTGTATTTTTCTTTAGCCTCATAATAAGACTTGTATGATTTAGGGGTACATGGATCTGCTCTTATTTATCTTTTTCAGTCCTCTTATATTTTTATGACATAACAATTGTATTCCTCTTACCACTAAATATTAAATAAAAATGACAAACAATATATTTAAAAAATAGAACCTAAACACACACACAGATTTTAGTGTTTCTCTGCTACTCATTACATTAGTTACTAATACAAATGAATTTCACATTGCTGTTTTGTAAGATCCTTGATGGAAATTTTTTGAATAATTTTTATTGTGTCCAAAGTGAATTATGAATCTTTCAGAGTAATTTTAAGGTACATAGTGGCAATGAATCAGACCCATTCCCACCACCACTGTTGTTCTTCCTCCACCTCTGTTCCCAGCATGTCTTCCATATCTCCCCCATTTGTCCCCTGAACTGCTAGTGTAACTGGTCCCCTCTGTGAATAGCTTGTTGTAGATTGGGTATCGATTCTGTTGTTTTTAACTTTGGGTTTTGTGTTTAAGTCTGATCATTTTTTATTTCCACTCAATGTTCATAAGACTTTGCTCCTGATAATATCCAAGATGAACAAGATGATTCAATTTCTGTGGCTCTGTTAGAAAAAGGAAAAAGAAAACAAAGCTGGGAGGAGTTCATCCGAGGTATAAATATTAATTTATAAGAAGAAAGGGGGTTAAGAAAAATGTATAACAAAACACACACAAAAAAAACAACAAAACAAGCAACTGCAAAAAGGCACAACAGCAACAGCAAAAAACCCCACCAACAACAAAGTAACAACCACAAGAAATAAAAATAAACAAGAAAAAAAGGAAGGATGGTTTGTGTGACAAGTTTTTGTGCCTTTTTTTTTTTTTTTTACTGTGCATAGGCACAGTAAGTATTGGGGAAGTAAGAAAATGAATTCTCTTGGCCCAAGAGATTCAGGGTTTCTCCACCCTTGAAGCACACTGTCATAGGAACAACTACAGGCTCCATACACTCTCATTATCGAACCCTGTACACTCTCATTATTGAACCCCAAGGTCTTTTTATAGTGCCAGAAAATGTTCTGTTCAGATGTGGATGATAAAACAGTCCTCTGTAGCTAGAGGTCTTGATATTTGCACAGGTCAAAGGACAAAGTCTAGGATAGTTCTGTACCATCACAGTTGTTGTGATCAATTTTCTGTAATTAGTGGTTTTGTTTTTGCACAGATCCTAGGATGAAGCCTAGGATAGAGTCTTACATTATGGTTTCAGAAGTTCTGCTCTGTAGCAGTTGTTAAAGTCAGAACTCTGGAATTAGAGATCTTGGTTTTTGTACAAATCTAGACTGATTTGTAGGCTAGGATGTTTCTTATTGGTCACAAGATAAGATCTGCTCAGTTGTGGTTGTCAAAGCCCATCTTCTATAATTAGTGATCTTGGTTTTTGCACAGGTCAAAGGGATGATGTATCTTCTGATTTCATCTTACCGTTAGGTAATGAGGTAGGGCAATCTGTTCTTTTATTGTTGTTGTTGTTGTTGTTGTTGTTGTTTGGGGCACACCCGGCAGCGCTCCAGGATCTAAGCACAGAAATCGCTCCTGTCAGGCTCAAGGGACCATA
>PVKC010052937.1:0-10204 GCA_004027635.1 Crocidura indochinensis
AGTGGACCTAATAATTGAGTTGAGGGGACCGGGCGGTGGCGCTGAAGGTAAGGTGCCTGCCTTGCCTGCCCTAACCTAGGACGGACCGCGGTTCGATCCCCCGGTTCCCCATATGGTCCTCCGTGCCTGCCAGGGGCGACTTCTGAGCAAATAGCCAGGAGTAACCCCTGAGCGTCACCGGGTGTGGCCCAAAAACCAAAAACCAAAAAAAAAAAAAAAAAAAATTGAGTTGAAATTGAACCATCTTTCTACTAAGTTAATGTCTTTTGTTTCTAAATATTGTTCTCAGTTTTTCTTGTTTGATTTTCTTTTTCATTTATTTATTTTTTTAGGACTTTTTCATTTATTTAATAGTCACTATAGTGGGCATATTCTATAGAATGACTGATTTGGGGAGTGGAGGGGGGACTAAAAGCTCAAGGGCTATTCTTAGTAATGCTTATCTTGGGGACACAGGTGTAAGGTTTTTGTGCTTGGGTGAAATCTGGCAGTAACCAGAGATCACCCAGCAGGAGGCATATGGTTCCAGGACTAAACTTGGGGCCTAGTGCATACAAAATTGATTGTGCTTCAATCTCTTGATACATCATAAATATCACCATTAACCAATAGTCCTCGGGCCGGGCGGTGGCGCTGCAGGTAAGGTGCCTGCCTTACCGCGCTAGCCTTGGACGGACCACGGTTCGATCCCCCAGTTCCCATATGGTCCCCCGTGCCTGCCAGGAGCGACTTCTGAGTGCATAGCCAGGAGTAACCCCTGAGCCTCACTGGGTGTGGCCCAAAAACCAAAAACCAAAAAAAAAAAAAAAAACCAATAGTCCTCTTATTTATTTTGGGAACATCCCAAGCAGGGAGGAGTCTTGAAGTTCCTCCTGGTAATATTTAGCTAACCAAGTCAGACAATTCAATATTCAGGTCTCGCAATGTATCACTGTCTAAATTCAATGGCTTTAGGGAAGTCCAAAGTCACACTCAGTGGTGCTCATGGGCCAAGGAACAGAGTCCAGAGCTACTGCATACTAGTATACTCAGTTTGTCTGATATGAATCTCCCTAGCCCTCCACAAATTTTTGCTTTGTTTTTTGTTTTTGGCCACATCCGGTGGCAACATCAGGGTTACTCCTGGCCCTGTGCTCAGAAACCACTCCTGGCAGGCTCTGGGGACCATATGGATGCCAGGAATTGAACCTAAGTCAGCCATGTGCAAGGCAAATGCCCTTCCTCCCTTCTGTGCTATTGCTCCGGCCCCCTCCACGAATATTTTAATGCATGAATACATTTTTGCCTTGTTCGGGTGTCATATAACTGGAAATGCACAGTATGGTGTTTTGGTATTATTCCACTTAGCATATAAAATTTAGGATTGTTTCTTTTGTTAATGGCTTTCCAAATCGAACAATTATTCCATCATCTGACTACACCAGTTTATTCACATCAACTTGACATCTTAGTTGCCTCTACGACAATAGTTTTTGGTGATTATGGTTGGACCTTCCATAGAGACTCAGATACTGGTGTTTATACATACTTCAGTTTTCTTTTGTTTTGTTTTTTAGCTTCATCATTGAATAAAGCTACCCAAAAATTAGCAGCGGTAACAGCTCAGTGAGCTTCACACTCCAGCTTTCAATTCAATTGGATGAATCTCTTAGAAGGACAACTGCTTGGTTACAGGCTTGAGCTCAAGCCCAGGCTACTGCATGTAGCCGACATGGGTTTGATCTGTAGCATCCCCAGGTGTGATTCAAACCCTTCCACAAGAAAACAAACTACCTAACATGTGCTCTGGTCCTTGAAATACTCTCTCTGGCCCTTATCTGTCACCATTTCTGATTGCTCACTTACTGTCCTGTGCCTCTTGATCTTTGAGCAGGTGCCAGATACTGTATTTTATTTTATTTTTAATTACAATTATTATCTTTAAGTACCACGATAGATACTATATTTTTAGAAACGATGTGTGTGATTATTAGAGACTTCGGACCACATCTGCTTCCACCAGGTGCGTATGAAAAACCATCTTCTAGTTTTTGGGTACAATGAATCAATTAATTAGGAGCCAGAGAGATAGCACAGAGGTAGGGTATTTGCCTTGCATGTGGCTGACCTGGGAAGGACCTGGTTTGATTCCTGGCATCCCATAAGGTCCCCTAGCCTGTCAAGGGCGATTTCTGAGTGCAGAGCCAGGAGTAACCCTTGAACGCCACTGGGTGTAGCCCAATAATCAACTAATTAGTCAATAAATAAAGTTTACAAAAATAATTTGATCAGTTCATTCACTAATTTCACCGTTCATTTTAGTGCTTATCACTCTCAGTTTCACACAAGAACTTCCAACCTCTCAGTAACTCAAGTGACAGAATTACTCCCTTCTCCCTTTCACACCCCACTCAAGGCTGAGTCTGTTCCACCAGGGACCTGAAAGCAGGAGTCCCCCAAGGATGCCACGAGTGAGAGCTCCGCCAGCCCTCTGTCCCCAAGACCCCTCTGACCTTGCAACACTGCCAGCAACAGCAAAAACTCTGCCTTTCCAATGCTTTTACCCTTGTGGCATTCAATGAAAACACCTGCTTTCTTTCTCCCAGTTTCCTTCTCTTGGACCTTGCTCGGTTCATTACTTCCTCACGAACTTGATATCTCTTCAGTGGCCCTGAACATACATTTTTAATATTTTTCCAAGACCCTGACCATCCTCCTCGGGAAATGCTAATTACTTAATTTATCATTTCTGACTGCAAGCGTATGAACGAGACCCTTCGTTCACCGGATGAATTCCAAGTATTTTGTCTCGTACGCTTTAGTGCTCCTGCTATTCCATTATGCACCTGGTCTCTTAGCCACCCCATTAGTATACAGGGATCGTGGTTCTTTCTAATAGCAGCTACCCCTGTGCAGCATAATAATTTGTGAAGTCGAACCAAACAGAGTTCTCTGATGATTTTTTGCTCATAATTCCTGGCGAATCTCATCGATTTAATCAACAACATATCGCTTGTATATAATCATTATTAAGTACCTTGCCACTTGCTCTCTAGATTTAAGCTTCTGTATGTCTATTTTTTTTTATTCCTGTGTCACTTATTTGATTACATGCCATTTACATCTTCACATTTCCCAGATGTGCACTCGGCACATGTGTACGCATGCAAATGTGGGGATTTCATTTTGGCAATTGTTATGATATTTCCAACCTTGTAGAAACATGTCAACAGTGCTGGGGAAGAACCTCCCAATTCCCTAGAGATGGCCAGTCCACTCTACTGACACTCTGATAGCTATCATTTCTTCTTCCTTAATAAAGTGCCCATAATTTGTGCCATTCGTGCCCTTCTTTGCTGGAGTATGAAATAAGTTGTTCTTAGTGCCAAGAATAAACCTGCTATTGCCGTCAGGAAACATCAAGAATAAAGTGTAGCATTTTGATAGGTTTGAACACTCTGAAACTTAAGTTAGAGGTTCTTCTTGTTGTTTGTTTTTGTAACATCCAGTAACACTCAGGGATTACTCCTGGCTCTGCACTCAGAAATCCCTCCTGGCAAGCTCAGGGGACCCTGTGGGATGCCAGGGATCAAAACCTTGTCTGTCCTGGGTCAGCCACATGCAAGGCAAATGCCATACCACTGTGCTACCTCTCTAGTACTGATTTTCTCCTTTCTTTGGGCACTATGTTACCCCCCCCCCAACACACACACAATGTGGGTAACTTTGTTGTTTTTTTGTTTTGTTTTGTTTTCAGTTTTTCGGGCCACACCCATTTGATGCTCAGGGGTTACACCTGACTAAGAACAAAGAAATTGCCCCTGGCTTGGGGGTACCATATGGGACGCTGGGGGAACGAACTGCCGTCCTTCCTTGGCTAACGCTTGCAAGGCAGACACCTTACCTCTAGCGCCACCTTGCAGGCCCCCAATGTGGATAACTTATGAAAATATACACCAGTAGCAAAACTGGCTAGAAATGAGTTATTAAGGGGTTGGTCATTCAGATCCTCTGATTTTATGATTTTTCCCCCTTATCTATTCTGTAACTATTAGATTTTTTACTGGTAAACTGGCCAGAGCAAAGAAGCAACTTCAGTTATTGGACTTAGAAATTGGCTCAGCAGGGGCCGAGAAAAAGCTTGGAGGTAGGGTGTTTGCCTTGCATGCAGAAGGGCTGTGGTTCGAATCCCGGCATCCAATATGGTCTCCCGAGCCTGCCAGGAGCGATTTCTGAATGTACAGCCAGGAGTAACCCCTGAGCGCTACTGGGTGTGACCCAAAAACTAAACAAACAAACAAACAAACAAACAAAACTGTCTAAAATGAAGACCATCTAGTCAACTGTTCCCATTGGGACACTGAAACAATGGTGCATCCAATTAGGAGTGACCACACTATTTTTCTATAAAATTAGAATATGTTGTTCTTCCTCTCTGTCTCTGGTGATACTGCAAAGTTATAGCTGCTCACCTTTCTCCAATTGTGAATTAGGCCAAGCTATTCCCCTGTCTGGGCCTGGTTCATTCACCAAGAAACCAAGACAGTGAAGCTGACAGGTTTGCTGGGAGGACCAGTGCATTTTCATTCCAAGACAAAATCATGTATATCAGGGTTGGTAAATGCATTTCATTTTGTATCACCACAATATTAAATCCTCATGCTTTTAAGAACTGCATTGGAAGACCAAATTATTTTCCTCTTTGGAGGAGTCATGATTCATAGGGGTTGGTTATATTGATAGGAAAAAAAATTAATGGATTGCAGAACACAACCAATATGCATGACAAATTTATATCAATACTTACCTTGGGAGGTTTTCTTAATGATGAAAAAAAAGAATTTCAGCAACAGAAGTAGGCAGGATGTCAACACGGCAGCCACATCAGAGGAGGCAATGAAAGAGAGGAGGAAAAAAAATACAGAAATTTAGCACGTTGGTGACATGATCTAAAAGAAATTCTACTTCAGAGACCAAATTCACTTTACTGCCTGAGAGAAATATTTCCTTGAAAATAGGTATGGGCATAGAACATTTTATTCCTGGGCCAGGGAACTATAAAAGGCTGGAAGGCAGGTTTACACACAAAAGCCCCAGGTTCTAGTCTAGGGGCCTAGGACCTCAGGGTCCCATATGCCAGAAGTAGAATATGGTCAAATGCTTCTGGTTCATGGTGCTTCTGAAGAGGCCAAAATAGTATTTCTCTCAGGAGCTATTCCTGGTTTGTTGTTCAGGGGTCAGTCAGAAAATGCAGGGGGCCAGGCGGTGGCGCTGAAGGTAAGGTGCCTTGCGCTAACCTAGGATGGACCTCGGTTTGATCCCCCGGTTCCACATATGGTCCCCCGTGCCTGCCAGGAGCGACTTCTGAGCGAATAGCCAGGAGTAACCCCTGAGCGTCACTGGGTGTGGCCCAAAAACCAAAAAAAAAAAAAAAAAGAAGAAAAGAAAATGCAGTCCAATACCTTGCGATCAGTTTTGTACTTATATTTTTCTTAAATTCGTATTAAATGTGTCTACTTTTCCTTTGATAAACACTCTCATCTAGATAGAAATTGTTCTTATTGAAAAACCATCATTACAACAAGTTTCTTGGTTAAAAAGTGATTGAACTTCAATTATATTTTGTCCCAACACCCATCCCTTCAGAGATGTTCCCCATGTTCATTTTACATCATACAAAGTCAACTTTCAGATTCCAACCTAAACTGAACATTTAAGGCAGGTAGCAACCTTCCCCGTCACCGACCACACACACTTTCACACAAATGCACACCACTTTGGAGTGATTCAATTTTGCACTTTCATAGATATAAAGTGACAGAAATTATACCTCCAGAAAAGGTATAATTCTTTCCTGAGGAGAAAAGAATTGGCAAGTAACGAAGCAACAGGTTTACAGGCTTTGTAAGTAGTTTTTCTCTTGCATAAAATGATAGTGCTCTGATTTCTCTGGGGTCTGATCTGTGAGTATATTGGATCTTCTCAACATCATAACCTCTTTATACTAATTCTTGACTTCAATTATTGTTACAGAAAAAAGAGAGACTTCCCTCTCCCAGGGCAGTAATCCCTCACAGCAAAAAAGAATCATGAAGGATGGGGCCGGAACAGTGGTGCAGTAGTTGGGTGTTTGCCTTGCATGCGGCTGACCTAGGACTGACCGCAGTTAGATCCCCCAGTGTCCTATATGGTCCCCCAAGCCAGGAGCAATTTCTGAGTGCATAGCCAGGAGTAACCCCTGAGCGTCACCAGGTGAGGCCCAAAAACAAAAACAAAAAAAAAGAGAATCATGAAGGAAAAAACCACGAATATTGCAGAGTGAAAAGCACAAATTAAAGGGCACAAGGAGAGAGCAGGGTGACTTTCCTGAATCCTCAAGTCCCAGGCTCCTCAGAGGCCTTGAACCCTGCTATCCAACACGAACCTCCAGCTTGACCACAAAGAGAGAACACACCTGTATTGATCCATGAGGGAAGACAACTCTGAGCTTTTGTTTTTCTTGTGCTTTGCTTTGTTTTGTTTTGTTTTTCAGGCCACACCCATTTGATGCTCAGGAGTTACTCCTGGCTAAGTGCTCAGAAATTGCCCCTGCCTTGGGGGGGACCATATGGGACGTCGGGGGGATCAAACCACGGTCCTTCCTTGGCTGGCGCTTGCAAGGCAGACACCTGACCACTAGCGCCACCTTTTTTTTTTCTAGAGAAAAAAAATAAGTGCCCTTAAGTCTCCAACTGAGACAATCAGGTTCCAAGAGTAATAAAACGTGGGTCTCTGGCCTCAGAGGAAATCTCAAATCTCCAACAGTTGCTATTTCTGGCTGCTCTTTAAGCAGACCTCGACATTCTGTCTACCTTGAAAACAAGTTACAGGTTTACAGACATTATCCTCAAAGACCAGGACTTTTTCGTTCTAAGAAAGGCATGGATTGATCTTTGCTCTGCATAGAAGCAAGCTTAAGGTTTTTCCTACCAAGAAGATTCTAGGAACATTCTAGCACCTGTTCTGAATCAATAGAACAGCAGTACACACTGTATACACAGGGATTTGGACTTGCACTTTGCTCTATTCAAGCCCATCGCTGCTTTGTGCAACACAGGATAGAAAATTCTTCACTGAGGATTTCATAGACTGAGTGAACAATAAACAATATGTATGTTCAGGCAATGATGAACCCTATAACCTAAATGAGGGCTGAAGGAACATCTCTATGGAGCCTATTGCACAGCCCTTCGAGCCTCATCACTGCCAGCAAGACCAGGTGCCAACATGCTACCCTCTCTGTTTGCTCCCTGTTCTGCCCTAGTAACATAGACCGCCTCTTCTCTCTCTTTATTTATTTATTTATTTTTGGTTTTTGGGTCACACCTGGTGACGCTCAGGGGTTACTCCTGGCTATGCGCTCAGAAGTTGCTCCTGACTTGGGGGACCATAAGGGATGCTGGGGGGTCGAACCATAGTCCATCCTAGATCAGTCACGTGCAAGGCAAATGCCCTATTGTTTGCACCACCATTTCAATCCCTCATCTCTCCTTCTAGACCTTCCGATATGGCTTTTGTTCTTCTTCTTAGAAAACTAATCCTGTTTCACAACACTCATTACTTTAAAAGCGAGGTCATTTTTCTGAGAAATTCAGCCCGTGTCATAAGAATCCTACAATATTTCTGTTTTCTTCTCTTTCTGAGAGCTTATTTAATAAAGAGACATGGAGCCAGAGAGAGAGCACAATGGTAGGGCATTTACCTTGCACTCAGATGGCATCCCATATGGTCCCCCATGCCTACCAGGAATGATTTTGAGCGCAGAGCCAGGAGTAAACCCTGAGTACCATTGGGTGTGACCCCCCCCAATAAAATAAAATAAAATAAAATAAGGAATAGAGAGGGCTGGAGAGAGAACAGAGGTTTAAGTAGCAGGTGAATTTGGTTCAATATATATTGATGTATATATACGGTCCTTGGCACCATCAGTGGTCACTCCTGAAGACAGAAAGACAGAATCAGGAATTGCTCCTGGGCATCTCAGGCTATGTACCAACCCCTCTGTACTAGATAGATAGATAGATAGATAGATAGATAGATAGATAGATAGATAGATAGATAGAAAGATAGATAGATAGATAGATAAGAAATGAAGGGGGCTTGGGAGATAGCATGGAGGTAAGGCATTTGCCTTTCATGCAAATGGTCATCGGTTCGAATCCCGGTGCCCCATATGGTCCCCTGTGCCTGCCAGGAGCAATTTCTGAGCATGGAGTCAGGAGTAACCCCTGAGCACTGCCGGGTGTGACCCAAAAACCAAAAAAAAAAAGAAAAGAAAAGAAATGAAGGGGGAGCTGAAGTGATAGCACAGCAGTTGGGCATTTGCCTTGCACATTGCCAACCTGGGACGAATCCAGGTTTGATTCCTCCCATCCCCTATCGTCCTCCGAGCCTGCCAGGAGCAATTTCTGAGCACAGAGCCAGGAGGGAGCAACCCCTGAGTGTAGCCGGGTGTGGCCCCAAAACAAAACAAAACAATGGAGAATAGGTAGCAATAGGACAACCACCAAGTGCTCCTAAATCTACTTATTAAGAAGAAGGAGGAGCCAGAGCAGTGGTGCAGTGGTAGGGCATTTGCCTTGCGTGGGGCTGACCTAGGAAGGACCTGGGTTTGGTCCCCCAAGCCAGGAGCGATTTCTGAGCGAATAGCCAGGAGTAACCCCTGAGAGCCACTGGGTGTGACTCAAAAGCAAAACAAACAAACAAAAAAGAAGGAGATTTGCTCCAGGAAAAGTGAGTTATTCAACATCTTATTCTGAGCGGAGATGGCATCGGAGATGCTATCACTAGGACTAAAAGACAGTCACGGGCAGTTACAAAGAAAAAGTGTTCCCATTTGAAACAGTTGGAACATGAAATTCATTACAATAAAATATAGGGAATATTTCTTTTCCAAAATGATAAACACCAGAAGCCTCTATCATAAATATTGATCCCTATCTTAATAATATACTCTACAAATTAGAATGAATCTGGGGAGATGGTGCAAAGGCCTAGAGGACATGCTTTGTTCATCGGAGATCCAGATTCACCCCTGGTCCTGCATGGTCACCCCCACCAAGGTCTCCAAATGCCAGGAGTGGCCTTCAAACCAAGAAAGGAGGGCTGTCTGTCGACTGTATCGATAATTAAGTCTCGGGAACGGAGGGAGCATGGCTCAGCACTTGAAAAATGCAATCATTTCACTGAGAAAGACAGCACATACCATGGGAATAACAAACTATTTCTGTTACCTTCTGGTACTTGGGGATTGAGTAATTTTCCTTGCATTAGAGACCTGGGGAGAGAGTGAGGGCGGGAGAAATTCTTCTAACTCTCAGGCCTAGTCTATCCCTAAGCTCCCCCAGGGTTCAAGAGACCAGAGACAATATGGCTGACTCAGCAAGCAGCCACCACACACAGTGCCTGCCCCCTATCACCCAATTCCCCCCTCGGTGCAGGTGCTCACTGCTGATGCCAGAAAAAAGCATCACCCTGACATCTGGCTGAGAAGCAAGTGTGCACCCAGGTTGCTGTCCATTGTCCACTTTTTCATTCAAGCTACTTAAAAGACCTTGTCTTTAAGAATGCGACCCTCTGGGGTCATCCAAAGTTTGCTTGTTTCTGTATTCCATAAAAAAGAGCTGAAGACGTGGCCGGAGAGATAGCATGGAAGTAAGGCCTCTGCCCAGGCAAGAAGTGACACTTCAAGCATTAATTAGCACATGCCCTTCCAGTGATTGCATGGCTCTGGCCCAATCCCTTGGGTACCTCCCTCCATGCTCTGTAATCCTGTCTCCACTGCCCATACCCCCTGGTGCTCCCCTCTCCTCTGTGCCCTACACAGCACGGTGCATATTTAAAACCTTGCCTCCTGGGCTCCAGAGTGATCTCCCTAACTCTCCTAGGGAAGGACCCCAAATGCTCATGGTCCAATGTGCCATCTTCCAACTTTATGGTGTAAGTATGGTGTGAAAGTGTTATGTGTTGGTGGAATCTAGACTCTGTGTGTGTGTGTGTGTGTGTGTGTGTGTGTGTTGGATTTTATGATCTTTCCTAGGTCAGATCAGTACCACAGTTTCCTATGATCCCCCATTGCCTCTCACCCCTCATCATCTTCAGAAGCAGCAAACAGACTCTTCCTACTTTCAGAGTAACAGCCAAAACATTGCAAGAGATAGTTACTATGTATTATGAAGCAGCTTTG
>PVKC010052938.1:0-10202 GCA_004027635.1 Crocidura indochinensis
TGCACTCCACCGTATATCCTTTCAACCTCTTGTCACCTTCCGTGGACTACAGCTCATACCAAAAACAGCTTCTCAAGAGTCTTGGCTCAGGGAGAGATCTCAGCCCCTAACTCTATCTAGCAGCTCCTGGGCATTTCCACTGTCTTCTTCACTCCCATTAGCCTACTGATCACCTCATTAACTAAACCAGTATTATAGATTCTACCCACCTTGTACTTATTCAGCTTATTGAATGGGAGGTATGTATATTTCTTCTTTTTTATATTTTTAACTGAAACCCATGTTATAGACATGTTTATAATCAAGGTACTTAAGCAAAGACACTATTAAAAGAAATTAAAAGTAAATATTCAACCCATTTTCCTTTTTCTTCTCTTCTTTTTCTTTATATTATTCTTCTTCCTCCTCTTCTTCCTCTTCTTCTTCCTCCTCCTTGTCTACTTCTTCCTCTTCTTTCTCTTTCTCCTCCTCTACTTCATTTTCTTCTTTTTCTTCCCCTTCTTCTTCTTTCTTACCTTCTTTTTTCTCTTCTTTTCCTTTTTCACCTTTCTCCTCTTCTTCTTCTTCTTCCTCCTCATTTTTCCTTCCTCTTCTTCCTTTTTCTTTTTATTCTTCTTCCCCTTCTTCCTCTTCTTCTTACTCCTCTTCTTCTCACACTTCCTCCAACTCTCCTTAATATTCTTTTTCTGAGTATCTGAGACTTCAGTGATTCTAGAGGCCTCTATTTCTGACAGCAAGCTGTGGGATGGTAGAAAGTGTGGGGAGGGAAGACCAAGATTTATTTTTCTCTTTTTCCTAGGCCTAAACCTATGGCTGTTTCTCTGGAGATGAGCCACAAAGAATGTGCCAGAGCCAGCATGAAGATGTGGAGATTGCTTTTCATCTGGGAAGGGGAAAGGAGTCATCTGTCTCTCTGCAGAATATGAGAGTGACAGGGATGGATGGGAATAGGGTTGCGCTCAGAGTTCAAGGTGATGGAGGGGAGACCAAGGGCTGAACACAGAGATTCATGGCATCATGGTGCAGTCCTGCTTGGGGTACCCAGGACACAGAAGAGGGTGTCCAGGAAAGAGAACTGAGAGTGTGCATGTTGGTGTCTGGAAGGTTCTCTCTTTCTCTAGCCTGTGAAGTCTATTCAGAATGAAGCCACTGTTCTCTCAGCAAGACAGCCGCTCCTCTCTGACTGTCTGGAGTTCATTCCTCATGTACTGAGCAATCTCTGTATTCCAGGGATCTTGTTAGATCCCAAGGCCAGAATAAGGAGCTGCTTGGATCATGTCACAGGGAGGGTTACTCATGGAAAATGACAGAGAATCACCACCAGAACTGTTCTGACAAGGCTGTGCTGGTGCTCCAAGTTTAAAACAAGAATTTCTGCTTCTTATATATTGAATCTACTAGAGTAAGTTCAGCCTTATCTATGGATGGATGTGCACTAAAAAGTAATGCCCAGGAGTCAGGGGGCAGGGTCATGATGGGGCACTATATGGGACATTTCTAGAAGGTTCTCCACCCTTCTGTATTTATTCTGGCCTCAGACATGTCCTGGAGAGCTGCATGGCCTACTTCCTTATCCTCTGGCTCCCACTTAGATTGAACCCATGGAAGTCTCTGCTCAAATACTGGCATCTAGGATGAGAGTAAGGTCAAAGGAAATCCTCTCTCCCCACTTCTCCCTTCCCTGGGCAGCTCTTGGTGTTCTTCTAACAAAGTTCTTTTAACAAAGGCCACAATTTTGGGGAGTTCATAGCTAGAAGCCACCTCAATCACCTTACCTCAGTCACTACTTCCTTTTCTAGCCCATTTAGACCCATTGAGGGTCACTCTGCCCTGCTCATCCTGGGTGCTTTCCTTTTTCTCCTGCTTCCCCCTTACCCCATCCAGACTTGTCAGGGCCTCTTCATAAAAATCAATTTCCAATTTCCCCATCTGAGGGTCCTCCTATTTTCTTTGGGGCCTGACCATCATAATGCTAGGTATAGCTGTAAAATTATACAAATGAGAACAAAACAGGTGCTTTGACATCCCTGTTTCCTACTTCCTTCATCCAAACAAGCCTGGTCCCTGAGCCAGAGCAGATGCTGGCGTCTGTGACCTCAACACTGGCAAACATTGCTCGGGAGAGAGACTGGTTCTCCTATGACGAGTTCTCAGCAAGGCTCCCCCTGATCCGCCACTGCTCCCCCCTCCCAGCCCTTTGTTCCACACTAACGAAGCATGTTCTACTGGGAGCTGGGGGTCCCACTTCGATTTTCAGGACCTACAAATAACACTCTACAGCCCATTGTTTGCTAGAAATTACCCAGAGTGCAGCTCGTCAACCAGTGTTCTGCTATAGGGAAAGAAGCCATGGCAGCGATCGATGGCTTTTCCATGGTTTCTGACTGTCCACTGGCTCGGAGTCGGCTGGCTTTATTTTGCTTATGCAGTCCCAGCTGTGATTATCAATATGTGCATTCAAACCGCTCCTGGCTTTGATTGTAGCTACAGTAATAAGGTTTTCTTTTTTCAGGCAGTGAGGAGCAGGGGAGGCGTTGATCTACCAGTCTCTGGCAAGGTTACAAGCTCAGGATTGAAAAGTGGGGAAGCAGAAAGGAGGAGAGGAAGGGGAGAGAGCAGAGGGAGCAGGAGGGTGGATTCCGGACCAGTGTAGGACTCAGCAGATTCACTACCTGTCTTATAGTAAGCTGCTCCATTTCTCTGCTCAAACAACAGGTCCTAACACCTCTCATTTCTGGTCTCTTCGCCCCTTCAATTATTTAAATCTTATCAGACACCACCAATGAGTTGCTCAATAAATAAACACATCATTTTTAAATAATTACTTGGGCTTTATAGTAAGGCAGGTATAAGGAAGGGCCTTAAGCCCTGGGTCTGGAGGAGAGAAGATGAACTTTAGAATCCCTCACCCTGTCTTTTAAAAATACTAAAAAGGAAAAAGGAAATGTGCTCCTGACTGCTGGGGGGGCCGCTCTGCCAATGACCTTGAACAGAGCCTGGTGTAGCCTCTGAGTTCCGCAGGAGGTGGTCCCAAAACAAAAAGAAAAGGAAAAAAAATGGTCCCAAATTCAGCCAGTAGAGAGGTGTGCAGAAAACCAAGCCCGGGAAGGTTTTTAGAAGCGTCCAGTTTGGGAAACCCTCCCGTTGGTTTCCTGAAAGGGCCAAGAAGTGTTGACACTCAGGAGGTCTAGAAAAGAAAAACACGAACATGTCAACACAGCACCCTGCCGACACTAGTATTTTTGTATGATGACAGCCTATGTACTTTTTGGCGTCTTTTTCACTTTGGTGTGGTTGTAGGACGAAGATCCTGCAACCACAGTTCCCAGGTGTCAGACAAACTTCTTCCTTTTCTTAGGGCTTCCTATCAGTCTTCTCAGGGGGTCCCTTTTTCCAAAGCGACCAATGGTGAATTGAATTCTACTTGGAATCTCCCTAATATGTGTCTCTGCTACCAGCAGGAACACACTGCTTTTAAAGCATGCATATGATTAGATGGTGCCTCTTTGGATAATCTCTAAGGTCAGCTGATTCATAAACTGACTGACCTTTGCAATTTCTCTTTGCTGTGTACCATAACTACCACAAGAATGGAATGTGCTATCTTCTGAGAACCCTAGTCCTGGGGTTACGGGTAGGAAACCATGGGGGTACACTTTGAAATTCTTTCTGCACAGAGTGAATATTCTGAGTGAAATTTCAATGAAAGAAGCATATCTGTGTGGTTCAAAGTAAGAAGATAATGTTAACAAAAGGTTTGCATTTCTCCACCTCCTCACTAGTGATTGGCATGGTCAATCTTTAGGTTTTGCTTTTTCTGTTTTGTACTTAATGGTATCAGGTTGTGGTTTGAATTTGTATATCCAAAATAGTCATTTAGTTTGAACACAATTTTATGTTTATTGAACCCTTTAGTTTCATATTTTTTTTTGGTTTTGGGGTCACACCCGGCAGTGCTCAGGGGTTACTCCTGGCTCCATGCTCAGAAATTGCTCCTGGCAGGCACGGGGGACCATATGGGGCACCGGGATTCGAACCAATGACTTTCTGCATGAAAGGCAAATGCCTTACCTCCATGCTATCTCCCGGGCCCTAGTTTCATCTTTTGTGGAATATCTGTTCAAGTGCCTGCCCATTTTATCTGTAGGTAAAGGACTCTCATATTCTCACAAGGTTTTCTCATACATAAGAGACTGGGGTTTGCTTTTGGAAATAAGATTTGAAAATGTATGAAGCAATTAATGCTAACATTTAATGAACTTTAATATGGTGGGGTCTATTTTGAGTGTAGATATTTAATAATATTTATCTATTATTATAATCTGCTATATATGTCAACGAAGTTCCATTTTACAGATGAGGAGACAGAAGCAGCCTGATAAATGCACCTGTTGAGGATCCTGCAACAATAAAACGTAGTGCTGGGTTTTAACCCCTGGTAGTTCCACTTTGATAGCCAAGTTCTAACCACTACATTCTACAGTTTCTCCTTTAAAAGCCCAATTTTAAAACCTACTTCTACATAGAAGTATAACAAGTTTTAACAATCACTTTAAGATTGGCTTTGATTCATGGTTGATTCCATTTATAAACCTGGTTAATTAAATTCCTATAAACATTTTAAGTTGTGGTCATAAATTTACTATGTTCCATTTCCTATTTAAGTACCTCATTGGACTGATTTAATAAACAAAAACCTCCCGGCTACTTAAGATTCTTATACCTTGAATAAATTAAACTTAAGAGTTCGCTGAGTCCTGTGTTTGCCTAAATGTTTTAACCTTAAATGTTGAATTTTGTAAGAGTTCTATTCAAGATTGCCTACCTAATAAATATTTCCATTCACCTTGTTTTTCTTCTCCCTTTCCTTGTTGTGGTTCTTATGGCAAGTCACATATGCTCTTGTTTGTTCAAACTAGTATCCCAAGACATTTATATCCTTAGTCATCATGCATATTCTGGTTACAGTGCTCCCCAAGGATCACTATAGTGCTCACACATACCTTTGAAGGAAGCGTCCCAGAGATATGGAGTCACCAGGAGTTCCAGAGAGCAGACTCAATGGAACCACACACACACACACACACACACACACACACACACACACACACACACATTGTGCATGTGGGAAAAATCTGGAATCAAAGTCTGCATCTCACAACAGCAAGGCGGGTGCTTTGTGCCACAAGCCATCCTCTGGGCACCTAAATTCACATTTCAAACTAGTATCCCAAGACTAAATTGTAGCTGCAGATGATAAATTTCCTTCAAATTAAGAAAAAGCTGAAACATAGGCTTTTTCCAGTGACCACAGATAAGCATTTGGTATAAATGGCATCTTTTAGTTTTAAGATATGCTGAGCTCAAATGTGTATTGTTCTAAGTTGTCAAGTGTATAATTGTTATGCAGCAAGAGAAAACAGTCCACCATATATAGTAGACATGAGTATACATATAACATATAAATAGATGTGTATGTGAAACCTTGCAATCAATGCATATATGTTATAGAAAAACTGGGGTTCTCTCTTACAGCACCCAAAGTCAATCTAAGGAAACTTACTTTAGGAGGTCTGAAGCTGGTAGAACATGAGTCTACAGCTCATAAAAACCATCTCCCTGGGCCTGGAGAGATAGCACAGTGGTAGGGCATTTGCCTTGTACAGAATTCCTGGCCTCTGATAGGGTCCCCTAAGCCTGCCAGGGGTGATTTGAGTGCAAAGCCAGGAGTAATCCCTGAGTGCTGGTGGTTGTGGCCCAACTCACCAAATCTTGCTGAAAGTAAAGCACAAGGACTATTTGTGGGAGAGAGGTGCTCAGGGTTGCTCCTGGTTCTGTGCCCTGAAGTTGCATTAGGGGTAGAAACTCTGTTAGCAACAAGAAAGGAGTTTTTCTAGAAACTTCTTTTAAAAACTAGGTCTGAATGACATCAATACACCCTGAAATCAAATGTATATCATTAATCCATGTCCTGTCTTTTTAGACTCACAAGGGACTTTTATGAGGCACAAAAGTAATGGAATAACAGGTAAAGATGTTCCTCATATCAGCTTGATTGATGAAATCATTCTGGTTTTATGATTAATTTGCTTAGGACAAGATCCCCAAAACTACTAACTGGGGCTTGGGCTTGCAGAACAAAAGTCTTAGAAGAAGATAGAAAATTATTTAGGATACAAGCACAGCTCATTGGTAGCACTTCATGCACCTTTATAATAAACCATTCCCATTGTAAAATTCACCAATGTTCAGAAAAGAATTATACTCAGTAGAACAAATACTGCTTTGTTTTCATCTTAGCTTTAGCTACTCATCCATCCTCCTACCTCACCTCTGTTTGATAAAACACATATATCCACTATGTATTAATAAGCTTTTTTTTTATTATAGTCAGCCAATAAACCTATTGTTGATATCAATCACCTTCAAATATAAAAGACTTGATTCAGAGTCACAATGTGGTGAAGCTAGGCAAGACCTGGAGCAATGGCATCCTCACCCACATAGAAATGATAAAATGGAGATGCAGCAATCATGGGAGACTGGTCCAGGGTCAAATTTGAATCAATCATAAGCTCTAGGTGAAACCCCAGAAATGACCTCTACACTCTTAATTTTTTTTTTTTTTGGTTTTTGGGCCACACCCAGTGATGCTCAGGGGTTACTCCTGACTATGTGCTCAGAAATTGCTCCTGGCTTGGGGGACCATATAGGAACCGGGGTATCGAACCGCAGTAGCGCAGGGAAGCAGGCACCTTACCTCCAGTGCCACCGCCCGGCCCCACTCTTAACACTTTTATTTGAGGTCACACCTGAGGTTTATGCTCAACTTGGTGCTTGGAATCACTCCAGCAGTGTTTGAGGGGGATAATGTGGTACCAGGGATTAAAGCAGGGTTCCTGCAGAAAGCAAGTGATCCAGACCATAGACCCTCTCTGGTCCCAGACAGTTCTTCACTCTACAACAATACTTTGTTGGCTTCCTCTGGGAGAGATAAGAGTGTTTGGACTCTAGGCCTGGAATGTAACTCAGTGGTAGTTATACACCTTACATATGTGAAGACCCAGGGATGATTCCTAGAAACACAAAGAAATCAATATTTGGGTCTAGATGGAAGAGATAATTAAGAAACAATGGTAATTTACTAAATATCTTAGAATAGTATATTTTAAAATGTTGAGGTGGGAGGACAGGAGGATAATTGGGAAAATTGGTGGTGAGAAATGAGTACTGGTAAAGGGATGGGTGTTGAAACATTTTATGACTGAAACTGTCAACAACTTTTTAACTTTCCATAGTAGGGAAATTTAATTAAAAAAAGATTAATTTTATATTATGCAAATTTCAACCTAATATAAACACCTATAAAAAGAATCTCTTAAGAATTATGTCAGAGTCCATGACTAATTGTACAGGAACAGATCCACTTGAATAGTGTTACCCTCCCAGGCCAATATTTTTTATTCAGCCCCCCCCCCAATATCATGGTGGTCTGCCATACAATGTGGGGTAAATATAGCTCTATGTATTGACTTTCATCTCTCTTCAGTTTTAAGACTCTCACTGTTGTTTCCAGAGCGCTGTAATGTCAGGGAATTATAGTTAAGCCATCCTTAACTCCTCCAGTCCACATTGATCTTTCTCTGTTCTGAAATGTACAGCCTGAATCAGATGATTTAGAACTTAATTATGTTCTATCTTGTGCTGCTCTTTAATTGTTTGATGTGGGATAATCTTGTCTTGCAAGAAGATTCTCACAACTTTGAAGTTAGAGACTGTCTAATATTCATTTATTCATGCATGCATGCATGCATGCACACACTTCCCCCCACTAGTCTTATCACAGGTGCTGAGGACACAAAGGAGAGAACATGATGGAACCAGTGATGAGGAGCACAGAGTCTGTAGCATCCAAAAGGGTTGATTGTGCCACAGAGCTCATGGATACACAGACACTAGACTTAGAATTGAAGAACTCTTAAATCTACTCCAGGTTGGGTTCCTTAATCTAGGGAATGGCACCATAGCTCATTCAAAACATCAATTGTCCTTCTCAGTCCCTTTCCCATGTCTCTCCCTGTTTCTTTTCTGTCCCCTGTTCTCTTCTCAGCCCCAGTAGGGCATCTCTTGTCTGACTATATTTGCCTCAGTCTATCCTGACCTCAAAGCCACTCACCATCTTTGCTCGGTGCTCACATCTCTCCTTATGGCAGCCAGAAAGATGCTTCTTGGGTGCACACATGAGTCCATCCTTCCTTTGTTTCACTATATATCAGGGCAGATGCCACCCAATTCTTTGGTCAAACCCTCATGATTTATCTTACCTTCTCTCCCAGACTCTCTATTTATCATCACCCATAGCCTAAGCTCTGTGGTACTTTCTTTCTTTCAGTTCAGTGTGTGAATATCTTCCATACCTATTTATCCTTATTCCAATAACTCTGCTTTCTTTTTTCACTATTCCAGAAAGGCCTACAGAACCAGGTGTGATGTCACCCCAAGGAAGGAAATGAGAATTTGGGGAGATACAGATTGCTGTCCAGGAGCCATGGGACAGGAATGAGAAAGAGTGTGGAAGCACTTTTCTCTGCCACTGCTCCACCTCCCCACACTGGGTTGCTCAAAGAAGAGATCAATGGGTCCGATAGGAATTTTATTTCTCTCCCTCCCTCCCTCTGTGGGATGTTGGTGCTGCTGCTCTATCTCCCAGCTGCAAATATTGTTCCGGAACCAGTGCCAGGGAGTGGACTAGGAGGAACTCCCAGCAGGAGCTGAAAGGGCTCCCTCTGGCCTTTGTGGGCATTCTACAGAATGCTACTGCGATGTGTGATTCTACGTTGCAGCAACTCCAAAATCAATAAGCTCTGGGGGGTTGGCAGGTGGGAGATGAACAAAATGACGCTTGACTCAGCTTAGCTCGTGGTAGTCAGGGCCTTTTGCCTTCAATCCTTCTTATCAGAACCCTACCACACAGGAAGAAATGCTTATCTCTTCAATGTCTTTCTTTCCCGCCCTCCAGTAAACCCAGTGTGGGTAGTCTATGAATGAGTGAATATGAGGTTATTGGGAGAGACAATGGAGATTTGGGTCCATCTCCTTTGATGTTCTATAAAGCAAGCAACTCGGTGATTTAAAAGATACTTTGATAACCGCTGAAATACTTAACATAGAAAATAAAGAGACATACACACATCCCATTAGGTTTATGAATAATTTAGTCTGTCTTGAAATAATTTTGCCTTTGCATTGGAAACTTGAATTAATTTCGTTCATTTGTGCCCCCTCATGGACACAAATGACTCTGTATTTTGATCTGAGAGCAATGTGGCTTCTGGCGTAAGTACTCACATACTGAGTAGGGATGTCCATTCTCAGAAATAAACTCCTGAGCTTAATCATTTGGAGAAAAATCCTTATATGGTTTTTTTAATTCTCTTCAATCCTGGTGTAGGTGAAGTTCTTTCTGGGCACAATTCCAGGAATGCAAAGTGGGTGGCTCTCAAGATTAGAGCACCTGGCAAGTAGGCTCAACCAGACAGGTATCGAAGTACCCACCTTGAGTGGCAGGTTCACATAAAAGGACATGGCCTCCATCTCTAGGCTCCTACTGACTGGCCACACTCTCTGCTCTTTCCTCCTGAGTTCAGCCACCTGCTGAATCCTGTCTGCCACCCTGAGGCTCTCTACAGAGAATTATTTTTAGAGGTGGGTGCATCACTTTTCCTGATTGTTCTAATTGTTGGCACTAGGTGCTTTGATGGGTCAGCAATTCCCTTGAGCTGAACTTTAGCTCAGGAAGTCAACATAAAAGAGACCCAGAGGCCCATTGAGCTAGCAAGAATGTACTCAGATTCCTGGTCTTCCTCTGGATCCTTTATCTCAGCCCTTCAACTTCAGCACCCTCCTGTCCCTGGTACTGAGCAATGACAAGACTTCAGACCAGGCAGGCAGTACTCTGGGCATCACATGTGTAAAATAAATTTCAATGCTGTGAAATCACTTCATGTACTATGTTTTCACCCCCAGGCAGATGAGCCTGAAGAAGTGGAGTAGTGAAGAATTAATAAACCAAGCCAGTCAGGAGAGAGCCATGGTGTCACTCTGCTTCTCACCTCATGGTATCTCTGCATGTCAAAGTCAAACTGTTGGGGCCCGGGAGATAGCATGGAGGTAAGGCGTTTGCCTTTCATGCAAAAGGTCAT
>PVKC010052939.1:0-10200 GCA_004027635.1 Crocidura indochinensis
AAGATGTCCTTCAACAGATGAATGGTTATGTGGTGAATATACACAATGGAATATTATGCAGCTGTCAGGAGAAATGAAGTCATGAAATTTTCCTCTACATGGATGTTCATGGAATCTATTATGCTGAGTGAAATAAGCCAGAGGGAGAGAGAGAGAAGCAGAATAGTCTCACTCATCTATGGGTTTTAAGAAAAATAAAAGACATTTTGCAATGATTCTCAGAAAAAAAGAGGAGGGCTGGGAAGTCCAGCTTACAACATGAAGCTCACCACAAAGAGTGATGAGTGCTGTTAGAGAAATAACTACATTGAGAGCTATCATAACCATGTAAATTAATGAGGGAAGTAGAAAGCAGGTCTAGAGTAGAGGCTGGGTGGGGTGGGGAGGAGGGAGATTTGGGATATTGTTGATGGAAATGTTGCTCTGGTGAAGCGGGGGGGGGGTGTTCTTTACATGACTGAAACCCAACTATAATCATATTGTAATCAAGGTGTTTAAATAAATATATTAATTAAAAAAGAAATTGGCTATAAAATTCTATTCTAATTTATTATAGTCTAAACCCAAAGTTATAAGTCAAAAAACAAAAGTTCTGGAAGAAAGGTCCTTAGAGTCATCCATAATAACAAGTTAGCAGTTAGAACCCAGTATTTATTGTCAAAAAAATCAGACTTTTGGGGCCCGGGAGAGAGCATGGAGGTAAGGCGTTTGCCTTTCATGCAAAAGGTCATCGGTTCGAATCCCGGTGCCCCATATGGTCCCCCGTACCTGCCAGGAACAATTTCTGAGCATGGAGCCAGGAGTAATGCCGGGTGTGACCCAAAAACCAAAAAGAAAAAAAAATCAGACTTTTACCTTCGCAATTTATTAGATACCTGATCTTTAGGGCAAATTCCATAAACAGAGAGGTGTATTTTTATGTAGAACTAATGCAAATAAGTATTTATAGATGCATGTCAGAGCATTCTATCTCAAATTAAGTGCTTACATATTACATTTTCTATTTACTTAAACATAAGTGTTTTAAGAAGGAATTGACAACTTGTATATCTTGGGTGTCATGGCTCCTAACTAAATTTGAAGTAGATTTCGTTGAAAACTCTCTTGTAGATTTAGTTGTGTAATATCAAAGTTTAAAAAAGAACGGTAACTTTTGCCTTCCTTCTATTTTTTAATTAAAATAGTGATAAAATTGAATGTTTAAAATTGATTATTTTTTAAACACTAAATACTGTATTGATCCTGTTTCTTAACATCACTTTCAATTTTGCATTTTTCCTTTTTCTTATATTGTTTAACATAAAATATAGGCAAACCTTGTCAAAATTTCATGGGAACAGACCTGTTATCTCTTTGGTACATATTTGACATAAGGGAATGAAAATACTAGGTAGAACTTTATACATTCTTACAACAATAAGGATCTTTAACATATAATAGTATCTGATCCTGTAAATAAATGTATGTACATATTTATTATCTAAAGTTTGTTCATAAAAGAATAAAACATGATTCCTAATACTTTGTAATACTTTGAAATTATACTTGGCTATATAATAACTTAGGGCAAGGATATTTGAAAATGTTAAGACAAAAATTATGGTGGTAGGGACAGAGTGATAGTATGGCAGGTAGGGCATTTGCCTTGTATGTGGCTTATCAGGGTTCAACCTCTATCATCCTATATGGTCTCCCAAATCCATATTCCCATTTTGCTAGGAAAAATTTCTGAGTATAGAGCTGGAAGTAACTCCTGAGCATCACTGGGGTTACTGGTTGGACCCAAAAGACTCCACAAACAAACAGAAACAAAGAGGAACTATAGAGATAGTACTACTTCTGGTTTTCTTGCCCATGGCTGACTTGGTTTGATAATCACAAATAAAGCACCACCAAGATTGACTAATATAGGTCAGAAAAAAAAAACAACAAAAGTTACCATTTACCTTAAGTTTTTATTTTCTCTCCTTTGCTACAGTGGTGCAGGAAATTAAAAATACAAAATATACTATTAAAGTGCTCAAACATTGGCCCTTTCTTGTTGCTTATCTGAATATCAAATCCTGAATTAAGTATATTTCTTAAAATAGGCATGAGACCTCGATTTTATATTTGTAAGTTTTTATTAAGATCTAAAAATCTATATCTTGAATAAGTGATGGAAATTACAAGTAGATAAAGATTGAGAGTTGGAAAACAAGAATAAAATTAATCATAAATGTATGCAGAAAGGTAACTTAAAGTAGACATGCAAATGTTTCACTTGATAGACAAAGGAATCATTTTATTATCAATGACTTCTACTTGATACCTTTTTTGAATATATATTGTGCCTCTTTATAAACTCATGATCACTTGAACAACAAAAATTCAATTTGACTATTCTGATACTTAAAAATAGATCATAAATATAACTACAGTAAGATGAAAATCTATTTTAAAATGCTTCTGGTGGAAGCAGTCTATCTTACTTAATTTATCAATCTTGACCAGGAAGAAAAAGACTTCCTAATTTTTAACTTTGTATTCAATAACATTTATCCCTAATTCTAGTGAGAATATGAATTTATTTCTCTCATACTCTGAAGTTTTTTCAACTCTCATTCTCTTTGAATAGTGTAGTTAATCCAAGCAATTTCTGGCATAATCACCTTTTATATTCCTTAAAAAGCGATTAAAAATGTTGAAACTAATAGTATAAAATATACAACTTTATTAGTTTTTATTATAGCATAGGTAATATGGTCACAATAATTTTAAAATTTGTGGCATTTTTATACAGAGCTACTACACACCGCCACTCACATGTCTTATTTTATAAATTACTAATTATGTTTTACTAACATTGAGAATTATTTTGTCTTTATTACTTGTTAATTTGAACTTACCCTTTTATTACTATAAATATTCACTTCCACAAATAATTTATCATATTCTTATGGTTGCAACACAAATTTAGAATTATGCTATGCTTAATTAATCAAGCAGTCATTACTTCCATGGATGTAGAGAGTATTTTTAATGAATTTATCATATAACTATTAATTCTTTTCCTATTGTTTCTTGCATTAGAGATCCAGCAATAAAGTAAATAAACAAATAAAATCCATCCCCTTGTAAAGTTTGTCTTCTAGTAAAAGTGATAAAGCCAATTTTTAAAAATTAAACCATATAGGAAGGTTATAGGTAGGTTCTTAGTATTGTGAAATACAGGCATTCAAAGCATTTTTAAAAAAAAAATTAAAAAATTAAGTGAGATGAAATGAAGAAGTAAACTGAATATATGTTATAAAGAACCTGCAACATAAAGGAACAGCAACAATGGTTGTCCTAAAAATATGTTTGGTGTGCTTGAGAAATCACAAATAATAGAGTGGTAAGGAGGCAAACATAGAGGTTCATGTGCTTAGAAAGAAAGAGTCTCAATTAAATAGGGCCTAAGATGCTGGGCTACTGCTTAGCTAGCTTCTGCCCATTTGGAAGGATTCCTCACTCTACACTATGGGGAACAGAGTGGAACTAGCAGGAAGCTTCATTAACATTAGAATGTGAAGGTTACTTGGATCAGCATACATGTTTGAAATTAGAATTCAGAATTTGGATATATTTTAAAGATAGATCTAAAGTGTTTTCTGAATATTAGGATATGGAATGGTGGTGTGGACAAAAAATTATGATCTCTCTGGGATATCTTTAGCCTTATAAACTGGAATTGCCGAGTTTATGTGGACACAAGAAAACTATTAGAAGAGATCAAAATTGGTTTCTAAATTTCTATTAAAGTTTATGATACAACGTTACATAGTGTTGAGTACATCCAAAATGCTTCATTTAAATATACTATTTACTTCTATCATCATGTTTATAAAATCTGATAAATTTCTCTGCAATTTCTTTTTGGTCAAAGTTAAACATATATGAAACTAAAAACAAAGCTACAGTAGATAAAGTTTTTTTTTTTTCCAACTTACTAAGTTTGGGAATTTTATTAAGCATTCAAGTGTGACTGTCTCATGCTAAGCTAGATGAGGGAACTTCAGTTCAATGGAGAAGCTCATTCTGGATCCTATGACTGGATGTTATTTTTAAGTACTTAGCAAGATGACGTTCAGTTGGGAAAGAAAGAATAGCTCAAGGACAGTCTCAGTAAAATCTGTATAAGAATTCTGCTTCCAAAGCAGGGCATGAACTCTCAGCCACTGTTCCAGATGCTATTTTGGGTCGAGTGGAGAGGCAATGAAGAATCCACCATGTGAATTATGAACCTGGAAGATTTAGTGATTCTAGAGTAAGCAGTTTCAGTAAGGTGGAGAATGACAGTTGCTACCTGATTACAATACAGGACATATAAGAAAGAGAAACATATATTTCAAATATATACTATATACAGATTATATCCCTATCCATGTAGTTTACTAAACAATCTACTTTACTTGATTTCCTAAAGTCACAGTTTCTAAATCACTACTAATATAGTACTTTAATATATTAATACATTAAAGTTTTTGATTTATTTTTATTGACTTTTATGATCTTTCCTATTAACAAAATATTTAAACAATTATTATGGATATCTTTGGTAAAATCTATTCTACATTGCCTATTAAAATGACTTTTCTGAACTATATTCAATATTCAGAGATACTCTGATTTTGAAACATTATACCATCATATTTATGAAAATGTATCTTATTTATTCACTTCAATGCATTTTAACATTTTAGTTGTGATTACAAGTACTGTATGCCCCTAAAAGCATTTTTTTATCAAAAACCACATTGTTCTAATTTGTCTGATGCTACTAATAAAAAATATCATAATACTGTAGAAATCATAAATAGTTGAGGACTATACATAAGGAAATATAAAATAGACACTTTCAGTAGCTGCTCATAAGAAATATAGAAACCTATAATAAAACACATTATTGCAAAAAGAATACATTGTGTAATCAATGCAATATATTAATTATTTTCATAATAAAGAGTGCAACCATATTAAAATTATTCTCACCCTAAGTAATTAAAATACACTTAGAGTAAAAGAAAATCTTTGAGCTATCCAGAGTTCATAGCTCAATAGAATAAAGCATTTCCGAGAACTATCTTGTCACAGTCTACACATTAAATTATTTTCAGTTGCTTAAATAATGAAATTAAATTCTAATATTCAGAGACACATCCACATTTATTACTTCAACTGTTTAATTTTCCTCTGGGTGCATCTATTAATTAATTAATGTGTTGGCCTTTATATGTAATCGTTTGCTTAGAAAGGTAGAGTTATTAATGAAGTATATTTCTATTGCTTTAGCATATTTAGGGCAGAGACAAAATGCTTGAGATACTTAAAGTTATTTTAGCTTATAATAAGCCTAAAAAGAGCAGAAAATATGTCCTAGATACACCCTATAATATAAAAACTGAAAATGCAGTGACACAAATGGGCAAAAAGAAAAAATGCATACACACAAAAATAAGTTTTAAAGTCTAGTTCTTTTAAACAGATATAACTAAAAATAAAAAATGTACATGAAACTACTAATTTTACATATTATCTTTTGAAATGGTAATAATCTTCATTTAAAAATATGGAGCCTGCGGTTTGGTGTACCCTATGTTGTGTTTTTTTTACAATATACAAAATCTGCAAGTATCTTCTTTTCCATGCAGATTTGAATATTGCTACTTTATCCATTAGATACTATGGAGCACAGTACCTAAAAGAAAATGGCATAGGGGGCCAGGCGGTGGCGCTGGAGGCAAGGTGCCTGCGCTAACCTAGGACGGACCACGGTTCGATCCCCTGGTGGGGGGGGGCAGGGGGTGGCGCTCGAGATAAGGTGCCTGTGCTAACCTAGGACGGACTGCGGTTCGATCCCCCGGTTCCCCATATGGTCCCCCGTGCCTGCCAGGAGCGACTTCTGAGCAAATAGTCAGGAGTAACCCCTGAGCGTCACCGGGTGTGGCCCCCCCCAAAAAAAAGAAAATGGCATAATATTATATCAAACCTATTGTAAGAAAAAATTTTGAATATTCATACAATAGAAGGGACCCACAAAGACCAATATGTCTATGGTTCTCTGCAATAGTAATGTGACCCTGAAATATGAATCCAAGCATAAAACTAAGTACCAGGTTTATTCCATTTTATGATCCAGAAAATTTTTGCTCCTTCATTGAAACGAAGTTTCTTCGCTACTTCACCATTGAGTTCATAAGGAAAAAGATTTTGAAATCGTTATATGTATTCCATATTTCTTGTCATCAGAAAATATTTGGTATTAATTCATCAAAGCCCTTTGGTCAATAGGCAGGGTTACCTTACCTAAACCATTGTAACACACACACACACACACACACACACACACACACACACACACACATCAGAATGTATCCTGTATCCATTCTAGTTAGACACAATTGTTGAGAAGCAGAGCAGAACATTTAAAAATGCTGTTGGTGCTGTCTAGCACATTTGAGATTTTAGGCGGATAAGTTTGGCAATTTGTATATATTTCCAAGTCACGTTTAATCTGTATTACATTTAAGGGTGTTATGATATGGTGTAGTTTTTGTGATAATATATTGTTAAAACACCTCAAAAACTTTTTTTCAATTTGCCATAGTAGAAAATGATATTACTCTTTACCAAGTTGCTCAAAACAAATACCCTTGACCTGATCCAAGAACCCTACCTTCAAATCCGATGTTTAATCAACTGTCATCTTCCTCATATATCATCCACCAGTGTTGGAACAGAGTAAACAAATTTTCTAAAAGACTATGATCTTCATGTTTTGATTCCTTTCTCTTTCTGAAACTATTTTCTACTTTTTTAAACTAAAATTGTGCTTTAAAATTTTTATTTAGAGTTGTTTTTATTTTAGAATAGCTTTAGAAACACAAAGAATTTCTTAAGATACAGAATATAGATCATGTAAGCCTATATGTAGTTCCATCTATTACATATACCTGTCACAATTAATGAACCATTATTAATAAGTATATAACAGTTAATTTATTAAAATATTCTTATTATTATTTAATCACCTTATTATATTTAAGATATCTTTGAGAATACTCTATTTCAATTGTTCCTATATTTCCATAAACATCTCTGAGTGTTATTTTGTGATTTATTGAACATTAATACTTGAGCAATTTTTGGAAGATGTATTCTAGAATTCTTCTCCATCAGATATTCTGATTTTTTCTCATGACTAGATTGAATCTTGAGTAAAATATCTTAGAGATAATATAACATCCTCATCACATCACAGCATATTCTTTTTATTTTTTTTTTTTTTGTGGTTTTTGGGTCACACCCGGTAGTTCTCAGGGGTTACTCCTGTCTCCATGCTCAGAAATTGCTCCTGGCAGGCACAGGGGACCATATGGGGCACCGAGTTTCGAACGGATGACCTTTTGTATGAAAGGCAAACGTCTTACCTCCATGCTATCTCCCGGGCCCCAACATCACAGCATATTCAAGGTAATTACCAATGGTATTAAACCACTGTTTGACTACCTTTTTCATTAAAAGCATTGTGATTTACAAAGTTTTTCATAGTTGGGTTTTAGCATATAATGTTTCAGCATCAATCCCACTACCAGTGTCAATCTCCCTTTAATATTCTCAGATTCCATCCATACTATCACCTCAGCTCCACCCTGCCATTATAGAGGGCCTGTTTTTAAGTTTGGTTCTTAAGGTTTGGGTCACATGATTTTATTGTTGTTGACTCTGTTTGAATATTTATTTAGTTTTGTCCTCTTTTAACACCACCAATGCTTGAGTCCATTTGGTCCCTGCTTCCTACTATGTCCCATTTCTCTTTCTCCTCTTTCATTCAATTTTCTTTTACTGACCTTACTCAAGGGCCAAGAGTGTTCTGACAACCTCATTTGTTTCTTTGGTTTTGGCCCATTAGTAGCACCACTAATAACTAGTGGTGTTCAGGGATTACTCCTGGGTTACTCAAATTCACTCCTGGCAGGCTTGGGGACTATATGGAATCCTGGGGTTTGAACTTTGGTCAGATGTGTGCATGGCTTCCCACTGTGTTATTGCTCTGCTCCACCAATGACAATCTTATTTAAATCATTGCATTCTTTCATATAAAAATGCAATAGTGATATCCTATATATATATTTCTCCACATATAATTGATATCATCTTGTATTTGTCCTTTTCCTTCTGACATAATTCACTTGGCATATCTTCCGTTTCAATGTTGTATTGAGTTGCATGGCTGCATAATTTCTTATCATTATTTAGTATTCCATTGTATAAATATATCATATATTTATGACCTACTCATCTTGTTGGGCCTCTAGATTGCTTCCAACTCTGAACTATTGTACTGATTGCTGTTATTAATATTGGTGCTCATACATTCTTTGGATGAATATTTCTCTATCTTGTGAATAAATTCCCAAAAGTGAAATTGCTGGGTCATATGGCAACTCGATTCAGAGTTTACTGAGAACCTTCCATACTGTTTCCATTGGAGTTAAACAGGAGAGTATTTCCACCAGTGCTTGATGAAACTTCCTTTTCACCAAGCTCAGAGATAAAGGATGAAAACAAAATGTGGGGACATCTAATTTTTTTTTTTTTTGGTTTTTGTGTCACACCCAGCAGCGCTCAGGGGTTACTCCTGGCTCCATGCTCAGAAATTGCTCCTGGCAGGCACGGGGAACCACATGGGGCACCAGGATTCGAACCAATGACCTTTTGCATGAAAGGCAAATGCCTTACCTCCATGCTATCTCCCGGGCCCCGGGGACAGCTAATCTTATATCAGACCGAACTGCATTCAACCTAAAGAAAATAGAGACAAGGAAGTGCACTACTTATTAATCAGGGGAATGATAGATCAAGTACTAACTTTACTAAGTGTATACTCACCAGTTGGTTTGGCAAAGTGTTTTAGGTTTTTCTCACTAACCTACAGAAGCATGTGGATGGGACTCTCATTTTCAAAGAGCCTTAGATGAGAAAGTAGAACTATTATTAATGGATTTATACAGAGCAGAAAATGCCATCCTCAAAAAGCTGAATGCATGTTCTTCTCTAGTGTACATGGAGTATTCTCTAAAATATACACATTTTAGTGCATAAATCTAATTTTTAAAAATTTAATGAATATTCCCCCCTCAAAATAAGCTAAAAAAAGGGGCAGGAGCAGTGGTGCAAGCAGTAAGGTGTCTGCCTTGGTCATGTTATCCTAGGATAGACCACGATTTGATCCCTCAGCTTTTCGTCCAAGGGAGATTTCTGAGGACATAGCATGGAGTAACCCCTGAGTGTCACCGGGTGTAGCCAAATAAACAAACAAAAAAAGCTAAAAACAAGGATTCAATTAATATAAGAATCATACCAAGCAAGCATACTATCAGGCTTCAATGCAATAGAAATAAAGATTTATTATTAAAACAAAAAAGATGTGGAGACACTAACAACACCCTGAGTCTGAGCAAGATTCTGTTTATTAAGATCTGGTCCAAAGAGAAAAAACAAAGAAGAAATAATGGGATTCTTGGAGATTAATGATAATGAAGAAATAAGTTACCAAAATCTGTGGCCAGAGAGATAGCACAGATATAGGGCATTTGCCTTGCATACAGCCAACGTAGGATAGACAGTGGTTCAATTCCTGGTTTCCCATATGGTTCTCCAAACCTGCCAAGAGTGATTTCTGAACACAGAGCCAGGAGTAACCCCTGAGCGCTGCTGGATATAAACTCTACCCCAAATAAAATAAAATAAAATAACTCCCACAAAATTTATTGCACACAGGGGCTGGAGTGGTAGCACAGCGATAGGGTGTTTGCCTGGCATGCAGCTGAGCCAGGATGAATGAGAATTGGATTGCTGGCATCCCATATTGTCCCTTGAGCCAGGAATGATTTCTGAGTGCAGACCCAGGAGTAACTCCTGAGTGCCACCATATGTGCCCCCCCCCAAAAAAAACAAAATAAATCTATGGGACACAGCAAAAGTAGTAATTAGGGAAAAACTCATAGTGAAACATGCTTACATAAAGAAAGAAGGAAAAATAAAATAAACAACCTAAAAGAACACCTAAAATATCTAGAACGTCAACAATAAAGTAACCAGAACACAAGTAGAAGAAATAAATAAAAGAAAAAAACAACAGAGCAAAAAACAATGATATAAAAAAAGAACATTATA
>PVKC010052940.1:0-10190 GCA_004027635.1 Crocidura indochinensis
GTAAGCCCTGAGCACTGTGTTTTGGCCCATAACTACCCCAAATAAATCCAATCAAGTGATGAGGTAGGAGGTTGGGGCCAAGCCTTGTACGCAGCCAACCCAGGATGGACCCTGGTTTGGTTCCAGAGATCCCATATGGTACCCTTAGTCTGCCAAGGGCGATTTCTGAGCACAGAGCCGGGAGGAACCTCTGTGCACTGCCGGGTGTGGCCCAAAACAAAACAAAACAAAACATCAAATGGTGGGGGAGGGTTCTGGCCTGCTGGGAGTGAGTGTGTCATTGGGCCTTCAGGAGACAGAGTCAAGGAGCCTGTGTCCTGCAAATGGGATGGGGCTCAGGGCGGGCCGGTGTTTCTGGTGGAACAGAAACTCCCTCTAGAGAGCCAAGGCAGAATTTGGGGGCTGCTACGAGGGAAAAAAAAACCCAATACCCCCTCAGTCAGGCAGCATGAGTCAGCCGCTGAATCACCCTCCTAGTGAGAAGCAAGCGGCCAAGATGGAGATAGGGAGGTGAGAGGGACAAGAGGGAGGAAGGCCCGCCAGAAGCCAGAACAGTGACTGTGCCCAGGAGGTGGGGGCTGGGCTGAGCCGAGGGACAGAAACAGGGGACCAGTGCTGGGAAGGACGGGGTAAGAGGGAGGAGCACTCTGGGGACCTTCCCACCCAGGCTCAACAGGAAGAATGACTCGGGGCCTGTGGGCACGACTTCCCTCTGGGCAGTTGTTCTTCGAGCATCCGGGTTTGCACTCCGGCCCTGATTTGAGCTCTAACACTGGCCGGCCCTTTATGGGCTCCATCCCTGCCTCATGTCCGATGGGGCATGTGTGGGGCAGCAGATGCAAGGGTCGTAGCAGGCCCGTGGATGGCAGGAAACTGCGGTGAGGTGACAAACACTTGTGACTCCCATTCAGATAGAGCTTTTGTGTCCACCTTTTGGGTCCTTGTTTGGGGGACAGCTGTGATGCTCAGGGTACCCTCTGTGCTACTTGGATCAAACTGGGCTGACCACAGCAAGCAAGGCCTTACCTAGTGCTCAGGCTCTAGTCTTCACTGTGGAGCTAAGTCTCTGGTCCCATGGTGTGAGCCCGGCTAAATGTCCGTCACCCAGGTCCATCACCTGGAGAGACTGGCTGGGCACCTGGGCCCACAAAGGCCAGCCACTCAGGATTAGCCTGGGCCACGACCCTCACTGAGGGCCAGGCCTCACAGTGGGAGAGGCACAAGGTCTGTCCCTCCATAGGACTAGGTCTGCTCAGAGGCTATTTTGGGCACCCAGGGCCCCAGGAGCGGGCCAGGGAGGTGAGGGGGGCAAGCTGTGGTGAGAGGAGCCAGGAGGGGGCAGCGCGTCGTCCTGCTGCAGTTCTTGCCCAGTGTCTAAATAAGGCTCTAGCACGTTCTAAAGCTAAAAATACCCTCGCTCCCCCGCCATTCCAGGGCCGGGCTGCGGCCACTCCCTCCCTCAGACGACCGGGGGTCCAGGGTGCCAACAAGTCCTGGACCACACAGGACAGGCCGTCTGTCCCTCTGTGATTGCCTGACGGAAGCCTTCACTGGGTCTCAGGTCCAGAGCTGCCCGCTAGGCTTCCTCTGCAGGCCCAGTTGACAGCTGACCTGTAGGCATGAGGATTCGGGAGCCCGGCTCTCTAGGACGGAGCACAGATTCCCCGGGTGTGCCTGTGTGCGCATCTGTGTGTGTCTCTGTGTCTGTGTCTTTGTATATCTCTGTCTGTATGTGTCTTCGTGTGAACCTGTGTGTCTGAATGATTGTGTGCCTGTCTCTGTGTGCATCTGTGTCTCTGTATGCCTCTGTGTGTGTGTGTTTGCACACGCATCTGTCTGTCGGTCTGTAGTTAGAGTAGGCCGGCCGGGTGGCTCCACCTGCTGGCCATGGGCATTATTTCCGTGACCCCTCTCTTCGTGGACCAGCCTGGAAGAAGTGGCCTTTGTACCCCTGCCCAAGTTCGTCCCAGCTCCGAGGTGGCTCCAGGGCTGCTTTGCCAAGGGCAGAGGGCTTCTACGAGGGGTTGCAAGCATGATATCCCAGGTAGGGTTCCCTGAGGAAAAACCCTCTTAGCCTCCCTGCTCGGCTCCCTGAAACATTATTCTAAGGCACTGTCAGGTTTCTGGAAGTCAGAGATGCTCTTGAGCAAAAAGCCCTAGTCTGGGAGCGATGAACCTGGGAGTTCAGAGGGCAGAGGGAGTCAGGAGAAGGTGGGAGGCTCAACTCCTCCAATTAGCCCCTGCGTGGACCTACGGACAAACAGAAGGGCAAGCAGGCCGTGCACCCTCTGTCCCCAGCCGTGCTACCCCCGTGCGAACAGGAGAACAAGAGTGTCCACCTGTGTCTATGTGTAGCTGAGTGTGAGAGTGTCTGTGGGAGAGTGTATTGTCTGTGTGTGTGTGTGTGTGTCCATGTGAGTATCTGCGGGAGGATGTCTGTGTGTCTACGTATCTTTGTGTGTAACTGTGTCGACGTGTATCCGTGCGAGTGTCTGTATGTGTAAGTCTGTGTCTATATCAGTGGTTCTCAAATAGTGGGGCGCACCCCCCCGGGGGGGCGAGGTTCCGTAAAAGGGGCGCAAATTTGACCTCGGCAAACACTGTCCTAACAAGCTAAGCCCCGTGTTTATGTCTCTGTATGTCTCTGGAGCTGAGAGTTGCTGCGTCCTGCCTCAACCCCCGCCTGGAAAATCTAGGCATTGCAAAACGTACTCATTGGAGCCATTCATCCAGACATTACCTCTGTTTAAAAAATCAGCTCAAATGGTTTGATATATTTTTGTTTTGCAGGTTAAAGTTTTTTTTTTTTTTTTAATAAAGATACTATTTACAGGGGCCTGAGAGATAGCATGGATAAAGGCGTTTGCCTTTCATGCAGAAGGTCATTGGTTCAAATCCCGGCATCCCAAATGGGACCCAAGCCTGCCGGGAGCTATTTCTGAGTGTGGAGCCAGGATTAAACCCTGATTGTTGTCAGGTGTGACCCCCCCCAAAAAAAAGATACAATTTACAGTCGCGCAGTGGGTGCGAAAAATCTTTTCTTCTTCCTATGGGGCATGACAGAAAATAATTGAGAAGCACTGGTCTATGTGAATGAGCATCTCTGTGAGAAAGTATGTCTGCTGATTCTATGTGTGTGTCTATGTGCCTGTGTGTCTATGAATGTGTCTGTGAGAGTGTCTTTGCAAGTGTGTGCATCTATGTTTATGTGTGAGTGTATTTTATTTTATTTTATTATTTTTTATTTTTTTATTTTTTTTGGTTTTTGGGCCACACCAAGTGACGCTCAGGGGTTACTCCTGGCTGTTCGCTCAGAAGTCGCTCCTGGCAGGCACGGGGGACCATATGGGGAACCGGGGGATCGAACCGAGGTCCGTCCTAGGTTAGCACAGGCACCTTAGCTCCAGCGCCACCGCCCGGCCCCATTTTATTTTATTTTTTTGGTTTTTGGGCCACACCCAGTGATGCTCAGGGGTTACTACTGGCTATGCACTCAGAAGTCACTCAGAAGTCACTCCTGGCTTGGGGACCACATGGGAAACCAGGGGATCGAACCGTGGTTCGTCCTAGGCTAGCACAGGCAAGGCAGGCACCTTACCTCCAGCGCCACCACCTGGCCCCAGTGTGAGTGTATTTATGTGTGTCTGAGAGGGGCACCCAGCCAGGTCACAGTCTGGGCTGGAGTTTGGGTGAGTTGCTGGGGTCTGGGCTGTGTGCCCTTGCAGGAACAGAGGTGCATTGGGGGCCCAGTGATTGGGGAAGTGGGTGTCAAAGTCTGGCTGTGGAGGTGTTTTCCACCTGGGCTTCTTGTCTGTAGAAGGACACACTGGGCGGAGTCGGGTGATCCCAACCTCCTCAGCCTGTGCTTGGCCTGGAGAGGGTTTTCCCCTATCACCACCCTTTTCCTCTCAGAAAAGCCTCAGCCTCAAGTCCTATAATACCAGGCCCATAGTACCTTCATTTCTTTTTTTTTTTTTCTTTGGTTTTTGGGCCACACCCAGCAGTGCTCAGGGGTTACTCCTGGCTATGCGCTCAGAAGTCGCTCCTGGCTTGGGGGACCATATGGGAACCGGGGGATCGAACCGCGGTCCGTCCTAGGCTAGCACAGGAAAGGCAGGCACCTAACCTCCAGTGCCACCGCCCGGCCCCGTACCTTCATTTCTGAACACTCATTTGCTGCATGATCAGAAAACAAAGTTGCTCTATTTAGCAGGACCTCCACCCTCTGATGAGGAAATCGGTCCCACCAGCCGCATCAGATTTTCCTAGAATCACTGCCCACTCATTCAGGGGGAAGCCCTTTGGGTAACAAGGCCTGCCTGCCTGCTCGCAGGGCTCCACAGTTCCAACATGGCCTGCCTGGCCTGTGCAACTGGTCCCAGCCAGCCCAGTTCCCTAGGGCTTCATCAGACAAGGTACTCCTGTTTGTTCCCTACCCAGCCCACGCTCTGGGCCAAAGGAAAGTCACACCCCCGCCTTGGCTTTCTGCCTTCTAAAACTGCAGATGGGGTATCAGAACAACTTCTGATGCAACTTCTTTCTTTCATATACTTTCCAGCACTTTCTTTTATGAAGAAGAATATGGAAGATTGACCAAAAAGATGCAGCGAGAGGGGCGTGTTTCCCCACTGGCCAGAGCTGGAGTCACTGTGCGGATCTGAGCAGGGCCGCCGTTATTGCCCCATGGAAGGGGCAGATGGATACCCCACAGCAAGGCCAGGGTGTGGACACGCCAAAGGAGAGACAGATTGACACCCCATGGGAGAGTCAAAGTAGATGGACTCCCCACAGGGAAGGTAGGTGGGTTGACATCTCACGGGCAGGGCAGGTGGTTGTCCCGTGGGAGGGCCAGGCTGGTGTGTCCTGAGATGTGAGGTCCCTTCACTCAGGGAGGGACCATCCACACATTCTGCCTGCTTAGAGACACGTGGGCTACTGGCCCTGTGGGGAGTTAGTGCTGGTTTGTGAGTGCTCAGAGAGCAGTGTGGGCCAGGAGCCCAGTTGCCGGGCCTCCGGCTACAGAAGTTCCTGAAGTTTTCTACGAAAGCCTTGGCACAGGCTTTTCCCTGAACTCTGCATTCCAACCTGGTACTTGGGAGCAAACTGAGAACTGGCCTGGTCAAATCCTGCCCCTCTCAGGGAATCCCACAGCCTGTTCTGAGTGAGTGCCTTGTCCAGTGCAGTTATAGGATGATTTGGAGGCAGTGATTCCTCCTGCCTATCAACCAACTGAGGAGGTGGGGGGCACAGCAGGAAAGGAGGTACGCAAGTCCTGTTGTTTCCCGGGGAATCCAATGCACCTATTGTGACAGCCAGTCTCTTTCTACCCACCAGGTTCTGCAGGGAGCCCCTCTCAGACCATTGAAGCCAATAGGGCACTCTGGTCCTTTTTGCTGAAAAGGTCAGCTTACTAGTGGATCCCCAAATTACAGTTGTGAGGGTGTAGCCTTTGTGCTACGTAAGAGGTCATGCAGGAAGGGTGATAAGGTTGTGTTAAGTAAAAAGTTATACAGATGAGGTCATCAGGATGAAGATGAAATTGTGCTAGGTAAGGAGGTTGTGCTGAATGAGGAGGTCCTGCAAGATGAAGATGTACAGGGGGAGGATGGGAAGGACTGCCAGGACAGGGAGGAGAGTGAGTCCATCAGGGGACTATGGGGCTTAACACTGCTGTAGGAAACACCAATTCCATAAAGTGCCCTGATAAGCATTAACCTTGTGTATGGCAGACTACAGTTCCCCCGACATTCCAAATTGTCCCCAGAGCACTACTAGAAGTAACCTCTGAACACTGCCATAAGTGGGCCTTCCCCCGCCAAAATAAAAAACAAAAAAAAAGAAGTCCCTTGGGACTGGAGGGGTGTCATGGAGTGGTAGGGCGTTAGCCTTGGATGGACCGAGGTTCGATTCCCTGGCATCCCATATGGTCCCTCAAGCCAGGAGCGATTTCTGAGCACATAGCCAGGAGTAACCCCTGAGCCTCATGGCGTGTGGCCCAAAAAAACAAACAAAAAAAGTCCCCTGATATCAATGTTAACAGTGGAAACATGGTGAGAATTCCATACTGTTGCTGCAACTTTTCTGTAAATCTGAAATTCCTAAATCCAAAATAAATTAAAAGTAATAAGGCAAGCCTTCTTTCATCTTTTCTGGACCAGAGATCAAACTCAGGGCCTCACTCATGCAGTCTCAACCTCAGAGCTGTATCCCCAGGGCCTAGGAAAAGCAATCCCATCAAAGACCATTAGGATTTCACAGTGGTGACTGAACTAGTCTGTAAATATTCCCTTGGCAGGCAGGCCTGCAGTGACAGCACAGTGGCTAGGGCCTTTGCCTTGCATGTTGACCCAGGTTTGATCTCTGACATCTCATATGGACCCCCAGACCCACTTGAAGCCATCCAGGAGCAATTTCTGAGCAGAAAGCCAGGAGTAATACCTGAGCACCTCCAATGTGGCCAAAAAATAAAAAATAAAGCAAATTAAACAATAAATAAGTGGAACCCTCCTGTCTACAACCAAAGACTGTCAGAATCCCCCAAAACACCATCAGGAGGGACTCTGAGCACTGCCAGGTGTGGTCTCGGTTTTGGGGGGGCGACAGAAGCCCCCCGTTTATGCAGTTGTCTCGGCAGACGAAGCTGGGCCTTTTCTCTAGCGCTAATGGCTACAGGCAGGGCTGCAGAGGGCTGGACAGCCATGACAGCAGCGCCACTTCCGGTCCACCCACTTCCGCCCTCATCTCCTGCGGGGCCTCACCCGCCACTTCCGCCAGTTAACCCCGCCCCTTCCGCTCTCCTAGACCCGCCCTTCCTCGCCTTAAGAGCGCAGTCGAGCCCGCCAACTGCCGCTTGGCCACGCCCCTTCTCGAATTAGACCCGCCCCACGCTATGCGTGCCCCGCCCCTGACGTACTTCCGTCTTTTCTCCGGCGCCCCGCCCTATACGTCGCACGCCCTCCGGACAAGCCACGCCCTCCGCGTAACCACGCCCATCACAAAGGCCCCGCCCTGGCCCCGCCCCAGGGGCGGAGCCAGGGCCCGGGCGGGCCGAGGTTGGGAGCTGGGTCCCGATCGCACGCTCTGCAGACCCGCCAGCTGCGTGTTCGAGCCCTGGTCCCCCTCGAACCCGGAGCCGGAAGCCCAGTCGATTCTCCAGCGCCTTCACCATGCACTTTCCGCCGCGGGCCTCGCTCCTGCTGCTGTTCGGCCTGCTGGCCCACCACGCTGATGCTCGATCGTCTCGGCAGCCGGTGAGTTTCGGGGAGGGGGGCCTGGAGTTTTGGGGGCTGCGTCGCGGGAAGACGGGGCCCGGGGTGAGGGAGGGACTCGGGGGGATCCGGAGTCGCAGCCCTCTGCTCTGCTTTCTCCCTGCAAGGCGGGTGCAGGTCTAGATGGGTCCCCCGGGGTGCACATGCCCCTGGGATCCAGGGTGTGAGGCCGTCCTGGGTGGCCTGGCCTGGCTGGTGGAGCGTTTGGGGACAGCAGACACCGGGCTCGACCTGATGGGTGACCAGGGTGGACCCCAGATGGTTGGTCAGGTGGTCCCCCAAGGCATGGCTGGAGCCCCTTCTTTTTTGTTGTTTTGATTTTTGTTTGTTCTGGGTCACACCCTGCAGCGCTCAGGGGTTCCTCCTGACTCTGCGCTCAGAAATCGCAGGGCTGGCGGGCTCAGGGACCTTAGGGGATGCCAGGACTGGTACCACCGACCTTGCATGCTCCAGTTGCAAGACAAAGGCCCGACCTCCAGGCTGTCTCTCGGAACTGGAGCCTCTAGTTTTGAATCTGCTCTGGGACCTGCTGGCTGTAGGGCAGAAAGAGGCCTTCCCGCCTTCCCGCCTTGCTGCCCAGGAAGTCAGCCGCTAGTGGGCCTGCCTCCATGTGGCTCCCCCAAACCCTGCTGTTCCTGGTGTCCGGTTCACCATGTGGGAGTCCAGGCTCCAAGGCCCACCCAGCCTGACCTGTCCCCCTTGAGCTGGAGATAACCCCGAGGAGACGGCACAGGCTCACACAGCAGGGGCTGTGGAGAACAGAAGCCTCTGAGCATCTAGAAATCAGAGTTCCTGTTCCTCTTTCATTTCCTGAGCTCTCACAGGTTGTCATGGGTGTCATCGCTGGAGAGGATTGGGGAGACACCCGTATCTCCGGACTCACCCTAAACTGTGGGGAGTCACTTTGGAATCACGAGCTCATTAGGTCACGAGGCCACTGGGCCTGGAAGGAAAGAGTCCAGGGGTTCCACCCTCGGCTGGCCCTCTCTCTCTGCCCTCCCTACCTGTGTCTGTCTCCTGCACTGGGGCTCAGCGTGCTGGTGACTTGTGGCTCCTTGCTGCCAGGCCTGGCCGTTCCCAGAGCTGTGTCCCTCTCCCCTGTTTTTTGTGGCCCTGAAAACACACACCACTGGCTGAACAGCTTTTAGCGGCCTGTACCCTGTCTCTGAGACTCCTGGTAGGGGGACAGAGCGATACCACAGCGGTAGGACTTTTGTCTTGCACACGGCCAAGCCAGGATGACCAGGGTTTGATTCCCAGTTTCCCATCTGTCCCTCCGAGCCTTCCAGGAGTGATTTCTGAGCCCAGAGCCAGGAATAACCCCTGAGCGCCGCCAGGTGTGGCCCAAAATCCAAAAAATCTGATACTCCTGATGGGAACCCCTGATCTGCCCACTTTCGCCAGTGGCCCTGCCGGGAGCCTGCAGGACAGGTGCTGTGGGTCTAGGTGCCTCCCCTCCAGGCACACGTCTCCACAGCCTCCCCTGGCCTGAGATCATTCTCCATCCCTTTCCCTGCCTGCCAGCTAGCGCAGACCCGTCATGCTTCCTCATGCTTCCTGGCCCTCCGGCCCTGCTCATCTCCGGGACATTTTTCCTGGTTGCTCGTCTGCAGGCATTTTTCAAGCCACTGCAGGAAGTTCTTGCTTCCTCATCAGCCGATTTGCTTCGGGCTCTTTGGGGCTTTACCCACATTGTGAGCTCGGAGTCAACGCCACACAGAGGGCAGTGCCCAAGCAGATTGCTCCATAAATACCAGTGGAGCAAGTGTGGAAGAACCCACCTGAGTGAGGGGCCGAGGAATGTGGGTGCAACCACACCCTCTCCCGCCTGTTCCTGGCACAGCCGCCTTCCCAGGGCAGTTGCCCTTCCCAGTAAGCTCGGGTTCAAGAGGAGTCCAGGGGTGTGAGGACCAGGGTGCAGGGAGGAGCCCAGATGTTTGAGGATGTTGGTGCAAGGAGGACCCCAGATGTGTGAGTCTGAGAGTCCAAGGGAGAACCCGTGTGTGCGAGGATGCGGGTACCAGGAGGAGCCCAGATGGGTGCCACAGACATGGGTGCAGGGGCTGGGGTCTGGCCTGTGGGGGTTATGCAGACAGTGAGACTCCCTAGAGCTGACCTGGAAGGAATTCGAGGACTCTGGGATGGTGTGCACTTGGGGCTGTGGACTGAGCCTGGCTGCCCCACTGCTCTGTCCTGTTATGCAAACAAGATGACAAGGATCTGTATCTACCCATTTCCTCTCCCTTGTCTCTCCTGAACCTTGAGCTGTCCTGAGGCCACTGAGCCAGCTCTAGGATCACTACCTATGCTCCAGATCCAAGGCCAAGATCAGGGCTCTGGCCTGCAGCGTTGAGGGCTGATGGGTGGCCTGCTGGTAAGAGTCACTCCAGAGTGAACCCTGGCAGGGCCTGATGCTGTGAAAACGATCACCCCTGCCTGCAATCCCTCTGTTTGCAGACGAGATTTGCAGGGAATCCCACCGCACACAGCCTCCGTTTTGAAAGCAGCTACTCTGCATGCCCTAAGCCAGGCCCTGCCTGGTGACAGCACCAGAGCCCTTCACAGGGCAGGAGAATGTAGGCCAGCACCCCCTGGGGATCCCTGCATGGCACAGGCCTGGCCCTCACTCAAATCTCTTTTGGGGGGCCCGGGAGATAGCATGGAGGTAAGGCGTTTGCCTTTCATGCAAAAGGTCATCGGTTCAAATCCCGGTGCCCCATATGGTCCCCCGTGCCTGCCAGGAGCAATTTCTGAGCATGGAGCCAGGAGGAACCCCTGAGCGCTGCTGGGTATGACCCAAAAACCACACAAAAAAAATCTCTTCGTTTTTGATTGTTTTCGGGCCACCCCAGTCGTGCTCAGGGATCACTCCCGGGAGATCCTTGGGGCTGGGATCTAAGGCAGGCACCCTCCCTGGTGTCC